>PVHT020001179.1:6623404-6807849 GCA_004024745.2 Catagonus wagneri
ATGCCCACTTTCTTGATCATGGTGTATGATCCTTGTAATGTATAGTTTTCTCTGGTTTGCTCTCATTTTTTGAAGATATTTTTCTCTGTGCTCATCAGGGATATTGGCCTGTAATTTCCTTTTTGTGTAGTAATTTTGTCTGCTTTTGTTATCAGGGTGATGGTCACCTCATATAATCAGTTTGGGACTGTTCCTTCATCTATGAATTTTCAAGTAGAGTTTCAGAAGGATAGGTGTTAACTCTTCTCTAAATGAAACAATAGAATTTACCTCTGAAGCTGTTTTAACCTGGACTTTGGTTGGCTGGAAGTTTTTGTTTTACTGTATTTTTATAATGATTTTTATTTTTTCCATTATAGTTGGTTTACAGTGTTCTGCCAATTTTCCACTCTACAGCATGTTGACCCAGGTACACATACATATATAGATTTATCACATGTGATTAGACATGGTTCCTAGTGCTATACAGCAGGATATCATTGTCTACCCATTCCAAAGGCAATAGTCTGCATCTATTAACCCCAGACTCCCAGATCATCCTACTCCCTCCCCTTCCCCTTTGGCAACCACAAGTCTGTTCTCCAAGTCCATGATTTTCTTTTCTGTGGAAAAGTTCATTTGTGGAGTATATTAGATTCCAGATATATGATATCATATGATATTTGTCTTTCTCTTTCTGACTCACTTCACTCAGTATGAGAGTCTCTAGTTCCATCCACGTTGCTGCAAAGCCATTATTTTATTCTTTTTTATGGCTGAGTAGTATTCCATTATGTATATATATCACATCTTCCTATTCCATTCATCTGTTCATGGACATTTAAGTTGTTTCCATGTTTTGGCTATTGTGAATAGTGCTGCGATGAACATGCATGCGCATGTGTCTTTTTCAAGGAAAGTTTTTTCCAGATATATGCCCAAGATTGGGATTGCTGGGTCATATGGTAGTTCTATGTATAGTTTTCTAAGGTACTCTATACTGTTACCATAGTGGTTATACTGCCTTACATCCCCACCAACAGACAGGAGGTTTCCCTTTTCTCCACACCCTCTCCAGCATTTGTTATTTGTGGACTTATTAATGATGGCAATCTGACTGGTATGAGGTGGTATTTCATAGTAGTTTTGATTTGCATTTCCCTAATAATCAGTGATGTTATGCATTTTTTCATGTGCTTGTTGGCCATCTATATATCTTCTTTGGAGAAATGTCTATTCAGGTCTTCTGCCCATTTTTCAATTGGGTTACTGGCTTTTTTTGTCATTGAGTTGTATATGTTGTTTGTATATTTTAGAGATTAAGCACCTGTCAGTTGCATCAGTTGAAACTTTCTCTAATTCTATTAGTTGTCTTTTGGTTTTGGTTTTGGTTTCCTTTGCTGTGCAAAAGTGTGTCAGTTTGATTAGGTCCCATTGGTTTATTTTTGCTTTTATTTCCGTCGCTTTGGGAGACTGACCTGAGAAAACATTTACAAGGTTGATATCAGAGAATGTTTTGCCTATGTACTCTTCTAGGAGTTTGATGGGGTCTTGTCTTAACATTTAAGTCTTTAAGCCATTTTGGGTTTATTTTTGTGCATGGTGTGAGAGTGTGTTCTTGTTTCACTGATTTACATACAGCCGTCCAGGTTTCCCAGCAGTAGTTGCTGAAAAGACTGTCTTTTTCTCATTTTATGTAATTGCCTCCTTTGTCAAAGTTTAGTTGACCACAGGTGTCTGGGTTTATTTCTGGGTTCTCTATTCTGTTCCATTAGTCTCTATGTCTGTTTTGATACAAGTACCACACTTTCTTGATTACTGTGGCTCTGTAATATTTCCTGAAGTCTGGTAGAGTTATGCCTGCTGCTTGGTTTTTGTTCCTCAGCAATGCTTTGGCAATTCTGGATCTTTCGTGGTTCCATACTAACTTTTGGATTATTTCTTCTAATCCTGTGAACAATGTAGTGGGTAATTTGATAGGGATTGCATTGAATCTGTAGATCACTTTGCATAGTATGGCCATTTCTCAACATTATTTTTCTGGCCTATGAGCATAAGATATCTTTCCATTTCTTTGTCTCTTCTTTGATTTCCTTGATTAATGTTTTATAGCTCTCAGCTTATAAGTCTTTCACCTCCTTGGTCAGGTTTATTCTAGGCATTTGATTTTTTGGGGTGCAATTTTAAGAGGTATTTTATTTTGTATTTATTTTCTAATATTTCATTGTTAGTATACAGAAATGTGACTGATTTCTGAATGTTAATCTTATATCCTGCTACTTTGCTGAATTTGTTGATCAGTTCAAGTAATTTTGGGGTTGAATCCTTGGGGTTTTCTGCATATTGTATCATGTTATCTCCATACAGTGACAGTTTTACCTCTTCTCTTCCTATTTGGATGTGATTTATTTCTTCTGTTTGTCTGTTTGCTGTGGATAGGACTTCCAATACTATGTTTAATAAAAGTGGTGAGAGTGGGCATCCTTGTCTTGTTCCAGGTTAATAGTGGGAAGCCTTTATTTGCTGTGGATTTGTCATAAATGGCTTTTATTATGTTGAGGTGTTTTCCCTCTATACCCACTTTGGTAAGAGTTTTGATCATGAATAGATGTTGGATTTTGTTAAGTGCTTTTTCTGTATCTATTGAGATGATTATGTGGTTTTTGACTTTTCTTTTGTTAATGTGGTGTATGACTTTGATTGATTTGCATATGTTGAACCATCCTTGGAATGTGACGAGTCTCACTTGGTCATGGTGTATGATCTTTTTATATGTTGTTGGATTTGGTTGGCTAAAATTTTGTTGAGAATTTGTGTCTATATTCTTTTGTTTTGTTTTGTTTTTTTCTGTTTGTTTGTTTTTAAGGCCGCACTCAAAGCATATGGAGGTTCCGGACTAGGGGTCTGATCAGAGCTATAGCTGCCGGCCTACATACACCACAGCTCATGGCAACATGGGATCCAAGCCATGTCTGTGACCTACACCACATCTCACGGCATTACCGGATCCCTAACCCACTGAACAAGGCCAGGGATCAAACGCACAACCTCATGGTTCCTAGTCAGATTCATTTCCACTACACCACAACAGGAACTCCTTTTATGTCTATGTTCATCAAAGATATTTACCTATGGTTTTCTGCTTTGGTGGCATCTTTAGCTGGTTTTGGTATTAGGGTGATGGTGGAATCATAGAATTTTGGGGGGAGTGTTCCTTCTTCTTCAACCTTTTGAAAAAGTTTAAGGAGGATGGGTATAATTTCCTCTTTGTATGTTTGGTGAAAATCACCTGTGAAGCCATCTGTTCCTGGCTGTTTATTTGCAGGGATTGTTTTTATGACATATTCAATTTCATTTCTAATGATCAGTCAGTTCAGTTGATCTGTTTTTTCTTGATTCAGTTCTGGCAGGGTGTAAGTCTCTAGAAAGTTGTCCATTTCTCCTAGGTTGTCAAATGTGTTGGCACACAGTTGTTCATTGTATTCTCTCATGGTTTTTTGTATTTCTGTAATATATATTGTGACTTCTCCCTTTTCATTTATTTTGTTTATTTGGATTTTTTTCTCCCCTCTTCTTGATGAGTCTAGCCAGAGGATTGTTAATTTTGTTAACCTTTTCAAAGAAACAGCTCTTGGTTTTATTGATTTTTTTTCTATTGTTTTTTGAATACATACTGATCTCCTGTCTAATCTTTATGATTTCCTTCCTTTACTGACTTTAGGTTTTCTTTCCTCTTCATTTTCTAATTTGTTTAGGTGTTGGGTTGTTGATTTGAGATTCTTCTTCTTTTTTGAGGAAGGCCTGTATTGCTATGAATTTCCCTCTGTGTACAGCTTTTGCAGCATCCCATAGATTCAGAGTCATCGTGTCCTCATTATCATTTTCCTCGAGGTACTTTTTAATTTCCTTCTTGATTTCCTCATTGACCCATTCGTTTTTTAGTAGCATTTTGTTTAGTCTCTAGGTAGTGTGTTTTTTGCCATTTCTTTTCCTGTGGTTGATTTCTAGTTTCATGCCATTGTGGTCAGAGAAGATAGTTGAAATAATTTCTATACTCTTAAATTTGTTTAGGATGAAGAAGTATGTATATTCTGATTTTTTGGGGTGTTATGTCCTGAAAATGTTGATTAGGTCTAACTTTTCTATTGTGTCATTTAGGATCTCTGTTGCCTTATCAATTTTCTCTCTACAAGTTCTGTCCATTGATGTGAGTGGAGTGTTTAAGTCTCCTACTATTATTGTATTCCCACCTATTTCTCCTTTCATGTCTGTTAGTAACTGTTGTAGGTAATTGGGTGCTCCTATATTAGGGGCATATATATTGACGATTGTGATATCCTCTTCTTGAATGGATCCTTTAACCATTAAATAGTGACCTTTGTCTTTCTTTATGGCCTTTATTTTAAAGCCTGTTTTGTCTGATATGAGTATTGCAATGCCTGCTTTCCTGTTTTGTCCATTGGCATGAAATACCTTTTCCAGTCCCCTCACTTTCAATCTATATATGTCCTTTGCCCTAAGGTGAGTCCCTTGTAGACAGCAGATTGTAGGTTTTTGCTTTTTTAATCCAGTCTGCCACACTGTTTTTTATTGGAACATTCAGTCCATTGACATTTACTGTGATTAGTGATAGACATGTATTTACTGCCATTTTAGACCTAGTTTTCCAGTTGATTCTATGTTTCTATTTTCTATCTTTCTTTTTTTGGCTGGATGGTTTCCATTTATTTTATGATGAATGCTTTTCTTTTCAGTTTTTGTGAATGTGTTGTTCCATTTTGATTTGTGGTTGCCCTACTTTTAATGTATGTTAAAACTTTCTTATATCTGCTTACTTTAGCCTGATAGCCATACAGGCTCAGACACGTCATTAAATTTTTTTTAATTTAAAAAAGAATCTATATTCTCTTATTTTTCTTCACCATGTTGTCTGATTTTGTCTTTTTTTAAAAAAAAATAAACATCTTCATGTTTAGATCTGTATGCTGGCTTATTTGAGTGATTGCTTTCCAATTGTGGTTTCCTCCATTCTGTTTCTTCTTACTTTTTAAAAATTTTATTTATAGGAGACCTTTCAATGTTTCTTTTGGAAAGTGTTTAGTATTGCTCGACTCTTTTAGCTTTTGTTTGTTGGAGAAATTCTTTATTTCTCCTTCTATTTTAAATGATATTCTTGCTGGGTAGAGTTCTCTAGGTTGCAATTTTTTTCCTTTCAGAACTTTAAATATATCTTGCCACTCCCTCTGTTCTGTACTGTTTCTGCAGAGAAATCAGATGATAGCCTTATTGGAGTTCCCTTATAATTAAGGCTTTGCTTTTCTCTTACTGCCTTTAGAATCCTCTCTTCATCTTTAATTTTTGCCATTTTTATTATAATATGTCTTGGTGTGGACCTGTTTGGGCTCAACTTGTTGGGGGCTGTCTGCACTTCCTGTATCTTGATGTCAGCTTCCTTTAGATTTGGAAAGTTTTCAGACATAATTTCATCAAATATATTTTCAACCCCCTCTTCTTTTTTCTTCTCCTTCTGTAATTCCTATTATGTGTAGATTGGCTTGCTTTATATTATCCCATAGATCTCTTATATTGCTTCCATGTTTTTTTCCATTTGGTTTTCTGTCTGCTGTCCTGATTGGGTGATTTCCCTTATTCTATCTTCCATGTCACTAACTCATTCCTCTGCATTATTCACTCTGTTCTCTATTGGCTTTAGCTCAGTTTGCATCTCTGCAAATGAGTTCTCTAGCTTTTCTTGTCTCCTTATATTTTCTAGTCCCTTTCTAAGGGAATCAGCATTACTGTTCATGTCTTCTGTGAATTGCTTGATATTCAGGCTTAATTCCTTCAGTATTTTCACTATCTCCCTTTTGAACTCAATGCTTGTCAGACTGAAAAGGTCTGTTTTATTGTTGACTGCTTTAGGTGAATTCTCCTGTTCCTTTAACTGGGAATGGTTTGTGAGCTTCTTCATCTTGCTTATGCTTTTCTTTTTCTATGAGTTTTGGGAAGCCAAACTGTAGTCTTGTAAGGCTAATTCTAAGCAAGATCACCCTTTTGTATATTTTTGGTGGGGTTACTATTGATTTTTGGTGTGGAGGTTTGAATATTTGGTTCTCTTTCTTCAGTGTGAGCAGGCTATTATCTACCTGGTGCTCAGTGTGTTTTCTGGAAGAAGGAGGCAATTTATAGGGCCAGCAGTCAGTGCCTGGTCACTGGGCTCTCGTCTGCAGCAAGGACCTGCAGGAAGGTGGCACTGGCTACTTCTAGTTGCAGGGCCTTAGAAAGTGGTAATGAGCTCTAGGGAGAGCTACCAGGTGTCCAGAGCATTTGACAGTAACAGAAGCAGGGTGCATGAATTCCCAGGGGAGTGAGAGGCACAATGCCTAGTGTTCAATTGTAACCTCAGGTGGTGCCTGTTCAGGGACCCCGAGTGGTAGTGGGCCATGACCATGTCTAGAGTCAGTGATAACTTAAATGGTTTGCCCTCACCCACTGTAGACCATGCATGAAATGATCTGTCTCACTTAGCCCACATGGGAGGTGCTGCATAGGCAGTTCCTAGTTGCAGGGACCTGGGAAATGACAGAGATCATACATGTGGGTACTGCATGGAGTATTCAGCTGTGGCAGTAGCAGGGCTGGTGTGTTCCCAGGGGTGTGAGAGCACCAACAAGTGGTGTTTGGTCACAATGTCCTCTTCTGTGGTGCCCTGCAGGTGACTGGGGCTGCAAGTGGTGCCTGTTCACAGACCCCTAGTGGTGACAGGCCACTCCCCCCTCTGGAGCCAGAAGTAACTCTGGTCTTTTGCTCCTGCCACCTGTAGACCATTCATAAAGCACCTCGTCCTGCTTAGCCCTCACAGAATGTGCTGCACAAGGTGCTCTTAGTTGCAGGTTCTTAGGAAGGGACAGTGATCAAGCGTCTGGGAACTGCCCAGAAAGTTTCTCAGTGGCAGTTGCAAAATGGGTGTGATCCCAGGGAAGTGAGAGCAACATCAGGTGGCGTTCCATTGTAATGTCCTTCTCTATGGTGCCCTCTGAGTTGGTTGGGGCTGCAAGTGATTTTTGTTCTGGTATCCCTAGTGGCAGTGGCTACGCCACCTCTGGAGTCAGGAATAACTGTGGTGGTTTGCTACCGCCACCTGCAGGCCACTCAAGAAGCACCCTGTCCCACTTAGACCACGCATGAGGTGCTGCACCAGCTGCTCCTAGTTGTATGGTCTTGGAAAGGAACAGTGACAAAATATCTGGGCACCACCCACAGCATTTGTCAGTGGCAGCTGCAGGGTGGGTTTGTTCCCAGGGCAGTGAGAGTAACAGCATATATTAGGCACTGTGTCACACTTAGTCCCCTGATGCCCTTAGCCCACACTAGCTGTGCCTGGCCACTGGTGGCCTACACAAGAAGTGCCCAATCTCCCAAGTGGCTTCTGGACACAGGCACCCTGCGCCAGACATGCCTGGTCCTCCACAGTCTAGCTAGCAGCTTCCACTGGAGATGCTTGTTCCTCTGCCAGCCAGCAAGCAACTTGCGGCCATGGGCAGCCAGTATTCTGCAGAGATGCCAGTACTCCACAGGCTAGCAAGTCATTCCTGTCCAAGGGTGGCCTGTGCAAGAACTGCCGCACCGTCTTCAAGCCCACAGGCATGCACATATGCTCAGGCGCAAGGAGATTCCAATGGTGATCCTCCCCTCATCCTCTCATCCTCCCCAACAATGATGCCTTGCCTCTCCTGTGGGTGCAAACGTTCTCCCAGCTTCCATCTGCCATGGAGTTCAGCTCCCCCAGCTCATAGCATACTGCTGCCCCACCCATGGTGCACTGCTCCTTAACCCCTTAGGCTGTCTCCGCAGCACCCACCCCAGCCCTCTCCTGGGGACTGACCTCTGGAGCCTAAGTCTTAGTGCCCAGCCCCCACCCTTGTGTCTCAGGCTGTGATGTCTGTGCTGGTGGTTCAGATGATCTCTGCAGCTCTTACTCTGCTTTTCCATTCTAAGACAAGCTGCTATGCTTTTCTCCATGATTTTGAGGTCCCTCCGGCTTGGCTGATCTTTCCATCAGTTAGGTGGCTTCCCAGGGTGTGGGTTCCTTTTCTCCATCACAGCTCCCTCTCTGGAATGCTAGTCCTATCCTGATTCCTTTTCTCTTTCTCCTTTTTTTCCCCCTTTTGTTCTTTCCAGTTATGTCAAGAGTTTCTTTCCCTTTTTGGAGGTTTAATTTCTTCCACCACCATTCAGTTGATATTCTGTGAGAGTTGTTTTACATGTAGATGTGTTTTTTTGATGTGTTTGTGGGAGAGGGTGAGCACGACCTCTTACCCCTCTGTCATATTGTTCCACCCCCCTGCTGGAAGTTTTTAAATCACATTTTCAATTTCCCAAACTTGTGATTGGTCAAGTCATATTTTTAATTTCTTCCTCTTTTAGTCTTGGAAGATTGAACCCTTCAAAGAAATTGTCCTTTTCTTCTAGATTGTCCATTGTATTGTCATGTGGTTGCTCGCAGTAGGCTCTTATGATTTTTCTATTTCTGTCATGTCAATAGTAATTTCTCCTCTCTCATTTCTAATTTTATTGATTTGAGCCCTCTCCTTTTCTTTCTTGAAAGTGTGGCTAAAAGTTTATAAATTTTGTTTATCTTTGCAAAAAACAGCTTTTAGTTTCATTTATATTTTCTATTATTTTCTTTATTTTAATTTCATTTATTTCATTACTCATTTTGAATTTTGTTTATTCTTTTTTCTCTAGTTGTTTCAGGTGTAAGGTTAAGATGCTTATTTGTGTTTTTTCTTGTTTTACGGGGTGAGATTGTATTGCTCTAAACTTCACTCTTAGAACAGCTTTTTTTGCATATCCCATCAGTTTTGGATCATCATGCCTTTGTTGTCATTTATCTCTAGATATTTTTTTTTCACTTTAATTTTTTCAGTGATCCTTTTGTTATTTAGTAGCATATTGTTTAACCTCCACATGTTTCTAGGTTTTTTTGCAGTTTGTTTTTCTTTTAGACTGCACCAGCGGCATTTGGAAGTTCCCGGGCTAGGGGTCAAATCAGAGCTGCAGGTGCAAGCCTATACTACAGCTTACAGCAATGCCAGATCCTTAATCTACTGAGTGAGGCCAGGAATTGAACTGGCCACCTCATGAATACTGGTCAGGTATCCAACTAAGCCACATCATGACAATTTTTTATTTTATTTTATTGGATTTATTTCCAGTTTCACAGCATTGTGGTTGGAAAAAATGCCTGATTTGATTTCAGCTTGCTTAAATTTAATGAGATTAGATTTGTGGCCCAGCTTGTGATTTATCCTGTAAAATGTTCCATGTGCAGTTGAGAAGAAAATGTATTATGTTTTTAGGTAGAATGTTCTATAAGTTTCATTTAAGTTCATCTGGTCTGATGTTTCATGTGAGGCCTGTGTTTATTTGTTTTCTGTGTAAATGATCTTTCCATTGATGTGAGTGAGGTATTAAACTCCCCCAATATTATTGTGTTACTGTTGATTTCTCCCATTATGGCTGTTAGCATTTACCTTATATATTGAAATATTCCTATGTTATGTGTATATATATTTACAATTGTTATATATTCTTCTTGAATTGAAACTTTGATCATGATTAGTATACTTATTTATCTCATAATAGACTTCATCTTATTTTAAAAGTCTTTTTTGTCTGATATGAGTACTGCTACTCTAGCATTCTTTTGATTTTCATTTGCATGGAATATCTTCCTTCCTGTCACTTTCAGTCTGTATGTGTCCCTAGATCTAAAGTGGGTCTTCTGTAGACAGCATATATATGGGTATATTTTCTTTGTATCCATTAAGCTAGTCTATGTCTTTTGGTCGGAGAGTTTAACCTATTTATGTTTAAGGTAATTATTACCATGTATGTTCTGATTGCCATGTGATTAATTGTTCTGGATTTGTCTTTGTTGGTCTTTTTTCTTCCCTTTCTCTTTTGTTCTTGTCTTGTGTGATTTGATGACTATCCTTGATTGCCTTTTTCTGTGTGTGTGTGTGTGTGTGTGTGTGTAACTGTTGTAGATTTTCAGTTTGTGGTTCCCATGAGGTTTTGATATAGCAAGTTATGTATATAAAAGATAGTTTTAAGTTGCTGTTTTCTTAACTTCAAATGCATTTCTAATACCCTGCATTTGTAACCTACTCTTCTCATGATTGTTTGTTTTGGTTTCATATCTGTCTGTGGATTTTTTTCTACCTTTATGTTTTCCTTTACTGATGAGCTTTCCCATTCATAATTTTCTTTTTTCTACTTTAAAACTTTTGTTTTCCACCTAGAGAAGTTCATTTAGCATTTTCAGTAAAACTGGTTTGGTGGTGCTATATTCTCTTAGCTTTTGCTTGTCTGAAAACTTTAGATTTCTCTACAAAATCTGAATGACAGCCTTGCTGGGTAGAGTATTTTTGGTTGAAGGTTCTTCACTTTCATCACTTTAAATATATCTTGCCACTCCCTTCTTGCCTGCAAAATTTCTGCTGAAAATTTAGCTGATAACCTTATGGTTATTCCCTTACATGTTATTTGTTGCTTTTCCTTTGTTCCTTTCAATACTTACTCTTTGTCTTTAATTTTTGTCAAGTGCATTAACATATATCTCAGTTTATTCCCTCTTGAGTTTATGCTCTATGGCACTTTCTGTACTTCTAGGACTTGAATGAGTATTTACTTTCCCATGTTTTTGGATATTATCTCTTCAAGCATTTTCTCATGCCCTTTCTCTCTCTCTTCTCCTTCTGGGACTCCTATAATGCAAATGTTAGTGTACTTAAATATTGTTCCAGAGGTCTCTGAAACTGTCCTCATTTCTTTTCATTATTTTTTCTTTATTATTTTCTATGGCTGTGATTTCTGGCAGTCTCTCTTCTGGCTCACTTATTTTTTCTTCTCCTTCATTTAGTCTGCTCTTGACTCCAGCTAGTTATTTCCTTGGCCTTTTTAGGGCCACACACCTGGCATATGGAAGTTCCCAAGCTAGGGGTCAAACCAGAGCTGTAGCTGCTGGCCTATACCGCAGCCACAGCAGTGCAGGATCCAAGCCATATCTGCAGCCTACACCACAGCTCATGACAATGCCAGACCCTTAACCCACTGAGCGAGACCAGGGGTTGAACCCACTTCCTCATGGATGCTAGTTGGGTTTGTTAACCACTGAGCCACTATAGGAACTCCTCCATCTAGTTATTTATAATATTGGTTCTTCTTTCATTCATCTCTTTTTTCTTTACATCTTCTAGCTCTTTGTTAAACATTGCCTGTATCTTCTTGGTCTGAACTTCTATTTTTTTCTGAACTCTTGGATCACCTTTACTATCATTACTGTATATTCTTGGATTGACAATCTCTTGCTTAGTGGTTCTTGTGTTTGTCTTTTTTGGGGGGGGGGCTGGAACATTCTTCTTTACTGCCTATTCTTTTTTTCAAATTTTCTGAGTTTGTCATCTCTTCCAGTCTGCCTGATTGTAGTTTGTCTTGCTTTGGATGTCTGTCTCTTGGTGTGTGAAGTTGGTTCAGCAGCTTATGCAGCCTTCCTGGTGGAAGTGATTGGTGCCTGACCACTGGTGGGTAGAGCTGGGTCTTGTCCCTTTGTTGGGCATAAATGTGTCAAGGAATGTGTTTAGAGATGGCTATAAACTCAGTATGACATTAGACTTCCTGTCTGCTGATTAGTGGAGTTGTGATCCCACCCTGCTGGTTGTTTGGCCTGAAGCATCCCAGTTCTGGACCCTGCAGCCTGTTGGGTGGAAACAGGTCTCAGTGCAAAAATGGAGACTATAAAGATAGCTTATGCTGGTGTTATTCCCTGGGGCCTCTGCCACCAATGGAAGCTATGGTTGACCCCTGACTCCCCAGGAGATACTCCAAGACCCACAGGTACGTCTAGCCCAGGCCTCTATGGAGTCATTGCTCTTTATTGGGTCCAAGTGTACACGAAACCTTTTATGTACCCTCCAAAAGTGGAGTCTATTTCCCCCAGTTCTGTGGAGCTCCTGCACTCAAGCCTTGCTGGTCTTCAAAGCTAAATGCTCTTGGGGCTCCTTCTCCCAATGCCAGGCCCTCAGACTGGGGAAAATAACATGGGACTCAGAACCCTCATTCTTGTGGGAGAACCTCTTCGATATGATGATTTTCCAGTTTGTGCTTCACTCACCCAGTGGATATGGGATTTGAATATATCATAAGTGCCCCTATTAACATTTGGTTGTAGCATCTTCTTTTTCTTTGGATTTGATGGATCTTTTATGGTAGATCCTAGATTTTTTTGTTGATGGTATGTCAACAGTTACTTGTGATTTTGGTGTTTTTGTGAAATAAAGTGAGCTCAAGCTTTTTACTCTGCCACTTTGTCAGAAATCAAGGGGCTGCTTTTAGTTTGGGTGCTTTCTACCCTTTCCCTCAGTATAAGGGTATGCTGACCACTATCCCCTTGATATCAGTAGTGCAGGTGCTTTGGCCTGGGTGTTCTCCCAGGATGTCAGGGACACTGATTGATAACTGTCCCCATGCCTCTTTGTGGCAACAGTGGCATGCACACTCCTGGAAAAGCAGTAACAGTGATTCTGAAGGTCTCATCAGTGGCTGTGGTGCATGCACATCTCTGGAGATGACAATTGTGCAAACAGCTCACAGCCATCCCCAGAGCTCAAGTAGGCATTGTCCTGTTGCCTGAAAGTAAATGCAGGGAAAGAAGCTCCTATGGTGGTTCTGCTCCTTCCTTTGTGTACCCTCTCTGACAAGCCCAGGCTTATTCCAAATACACCCTCAGCTGCCACACTCCAGCCTCTTCAGTCTGTCTCCATTCAGTCAACCTCAGTCCTCTCCCTGGGTCTAAACTCTGAAGCCCAAGATTCAGCACCAGTTCCTCCCTGCACCAATGATCGAGTATCTCAGGCTAGTTAGTGTGGCAATACTGACCATCTTTGCAGGTTATTCTCCATTTTGGCTTCCACAAACTAGTTGCTGTGCTCAAAGGCTCTGAAGCTCCTCATTCATCCAGGCCAGTCTCCCCTCTGGTGAGAGAACTTTCCAGGATACAGAGCTTTTCCTCCTTCACAGCTCCTTCCCTGAGGTGCTGGTCTATCCCAATTTTTTTTTCTCTCTCTCCTTTTTTTTTCATTTGTCCTACTCATTATGTAGAGGTTTTATTGCACTTTCAGAAGTCTGAGGTCTTCTGCGAGTGCTTAGTACATGTTCTGTGTGAATCATTCCATTTGTAGATGTATTTTTTGCTATATTTATGAACTCTACATCCTATTCCTCTGCCACCTTGATCATTCTAACCATTTGTGTCATATTTTAGATTCCACATATAGTGATATATGGTATCTGTTTTTCTCTTTCTGACTTACTTCACCTAGTGCAATCTTTAGTTCCATTCATGCTACAAATGGCATTATTTTATTCTTTTTATTGCTTAGTTTTCTGTTGTGTATATATACCACATCTTCTTTATCCAACTCTCTGTTGATAGACATTTATATTGTTTCCACATCTTGTCTATTGTGAATAATTTCTGTAAACACAGGGGTGCATGTATCTTTTTTAATTATAGCTTTGTATGGATATATGCCCAGGAATGGGATTGCTGGATCATAGAGTAATTCTATTCTTCAGTTTTCTGAGCAACTTCCATACTATTATTTACAGTGACTATACCACTTACAATCCCACCAACAGTGTAAGAGTGCTACATTTTCTCCATACCCTCTCCAGCATTTGTTTTTGTAGACTTTTTGAGGATGGCCATTCTGATCAGTGTGAGGTGAATTTTCAACTTTTAACATCATAATATTTTTCATTTTCCCTGATTCTACATTACTTGTTTAAGTCTAAATTTTCAGATGTTGATGTAAGTACACTGGCTTTCTCATGATTAATGTTTGCACAATGTTTTTCTCTAACCTTTTACTCTCAATCTATGTCTTTATGTTTTAAAGCACTTTCTTATCAATAGCCTATAGTTTTCCCTTGCTTTTTTACCTAGTCTGACAATCTGTGCCTTATAAATGTAAAATTTAGTCCATTTACACTCAGTGTAATTATTTGTTTATATTAAATACACCATGTGTATTTTTTCTATTTTTATATTATATTCGTTTTCAATTTGTTCTCTGTGTTTTTTATTTCTATTTTTTTTCCATTATAGTTGGTTTACAGATTTCTGTCAATTTTCCCACCACACAGCATGGTGACCCAGTTACACTTACATGTATGGATTCATCACAGGTGATTAGGCAGAGTTACTGGTGCTATACAGCAGGATCTCCTTGCTTTTCCATGCCAAAGGCAATAGTCTACAACTACTAACCCAGACCCTCCTACCAACCCACTCCCTCCCCCACCCTCTTGGCAACAAGTCTGTTTTCCAAGTCTGTGATTCTCTTTTCTGCATAAAGTTTCACTTGTGCAGTGTATTAGATTCCAAATATTAGTGATATCATATGGTGTTTCTCTTTCTCCTTCTGACTTAACTTCACTCAGTATGAGGCTCTCTAATTCCATCCATGTTGTTGCAAATGATATTATTTTATTCTTTTTTATGGCTGAGTAGTATTCCATTATGTGTATATACCACATCTTCCTAACCCAATCATCTGTCAATGGACATTTGAGCCATTTCCATGTCTTGGCTATTGTGAATAGTGCTGCAGTGAACATGTGTGTGCAAGTGTCTTTTTCAAGGAAATATTTTTCCGGATATATGCCCAAAAGTGGGATTGCTGGGTCATATGGTAGTTCTATGTATAGTTTTATAAGGTACCTCCATACTGTTTTCCATAGTGGTTGTACCAGTTTACATTCCCACCAACAGTGCAGGAGGGTTCCCTTTTCTCCACAGCCCCTCCAACATGTGTTGTTTGTGGTCTTGTTAATGATGGCCATTCTGACTGGTGTGAGGTGGTATCTCATGGTAGTTTTGATTTGTATTTCTCTAATCATCAGTGATGTTGAACATTTTTTCATGTGCTTGTTGGCCATCTGCATATCTTCTCTGCAGAAGTGTCTATTCAGGTCCTTTGCCCATTTTTCAATTGGGTTGTTAGCTTTTTTGCTGTTGAATTGTATCAGTGGTTTGTATATTTTAGAAATTAAGCCCTTGTCAGAAATTTTATCTGACTGCTTGGGGCAATTAGCAAAAACTTCCAATTCTGAATAACCAGAACTCTGATGTTTCATTATTATTTATTTATTTATTTTTCATTATTCAACCTGCGGAAACTCTTAAGGTTTTTTTTTTGTTTGTTTTGTTTTGTTTTGTTTTGTTTGTTTTCCTCTATCCATGGCATTTGGAGGTTCCCAGGCTAGGGGTCAAATCTGAGCTACAGCTGCCTGCCTATGCCACAGCCACAGCAACACCAGATCTGAGCCACATCTGCAACCCACACCACAGCTCACTACAATGGTGGATCCTTAACCCACTGAGCACGGTGAGATATCGAATCCACAGCCTCATGGTTCCTAGTCAGATTCGTTTCTGCTACACCATGAGAGGAATTCCTGCAGAAACTTTTTTAAGCTCTGATTTTCCAGAAGTTATTCTCTGCCAGACCTCATGAAGTCTAGCCCTTTGTGTATCTAGGCAAATCCAAAGTAGATTTCTGGAGCTCTTTAATTGCAGAGCTTCCTTCTCTTTTCCACTTTGCCCTGTAGATTCCAGACTTTTTTTAATCCTATAGCCTAATCTCATTTTGTTTCATTCAGTTGAGAATGACATCCTTTGCTTGGACTCTCCATGTGGATTATGCCTTCTGACAGAAATTCAGGGTAAATGGGAATACCTGTTGTGGCTCCAGTGGCAAGGCACCTGACTAGTATCCATGATGATTCAGATTCAATCCCTGACCTTGCTCAATGGGCTAAGTATCTGACATTGCTGTGAGCTGTAGTGTAGGTCATGGATGCAGCTCTGATCCCATGTTGCTGTAACTGTGGTGTAGGATGGCAGCTGCAGCTCTGACTTGACCCCTAGCCTTAGGACCTCTATATTCCACAGGTAGGGCCCTAAAAAGAAAAAAAAATAGAAAAAAGAAAGTAATTCAGGGTAAACAGAGACCATGCTTTGTGTACATTTCTTCTCTCAAGGATCATTGCCTTGCGCTCTATATTGTCAGTGTCTGAAAATTGTTGTCTCCGGTTGTATTGTTGTGTATGGCAGGAAAATTAGCCTGGTATTTATTACTCTGTTATGTCAAGAACTAAAAGTACTAATGCTTTATTGGATTTAGACCCTGTAGAATACTGCCTCATCAATTGGTCAATTTTATAGCATTTTCTAACCTACTTGAAGAGGCAGTGCTGAGACACAGCCTGAGGTGAGGTGAATGAAAGTCTCTCCCTGTGATATTTTTATAGTTATATTTGCAGTTTACCTCCTTTTTGTTTAGGTGTAATTTGGTAGTTCCCTTGATTTAAACAATCATATGCCATAGATACTGTCAAACAAAAAAACTAAGCTGGACATCGTGTTCTGACTTTTTTAGTACCGCTGAATATGCTTTACTTTTTGGTGAAGGTGTTCTTATTTTTTGTTTTCTTCATCACTTCTTGCATTGAGTTACTCTTTAATTTTTTAAATTGTCTTCAGAGGGGAAAAGAGTAAACTACATGCTAGATAACACTTTAATTTTTGATCATCTACTTTAAGAAATAGCTTGCAGGAGTGCATGGTAGTTTCAAACAACACCTTCTTTTTGCTCTTCAAGTACTTGTTCTCTTATGACAGTATGTTAAATTTACATCTGTTCATGAGGGTTGTTTTTCCTTTGATTTATACTAACCTCCTCTCAGCAGGAGTCTTGTCTTATTATTTTCTATATCAAGAACACTACTGTTGTACTTCAGATAGTCAAGATGTTCATCAAAGTGTATTTTACAAACTTAACTCAGAATACCATTTTTAATCTTGGGTATTCAGAAATATAGATATAGAATCTAAAGATAAAAATTGAGGATTCATGACTATCATTCAATGTAAAGAGAATACACAATGCTTACAACCACAGCATCCTTTTTCAGTTGATTTTGAGAAAGTTTTATAGTCTTCATTATGAACCTTTCCAGGGCTAGGAAAAAATAGAGTGGGCCCAGAGTAAAGCTCACATCTTCTATGAAACTTCTCTTTTTCTAATTCCCCAAGTAGCATCCTTCTCTTATATATTTCTCATATAATATTTTCTCTAAATCCTCATTCTAGTTGGGTTCATAATTTCATATGCTCATCTCTAAGACTGTAAGGTATTTTATATAAAATGATAATAGAATAATAGGGAATAATTCATATGAACTGAAAGTTTTAACTAATGAAAAATTTTAATTGAAAGTATTTTTAAGATAATCATTTGAAATTATTTTTAATATGTGTTAGACTAGTTTATGGTAATAAAATAAATCAATGGCAGCTTTATTATGTAATAAACGTGTTATTTTTATTAAGGTAAGATGTGATTTTTATTAAGGTAAGATGCCATGTAAAATGTAAGTTCTTCTCAAAGTGCAAAAGTGGAAAGTTAAAAAATACATCAATAAGTATTTTAAAATATTTTCAATATCTTATTAAAATTCTCTGTTTTATTACTACTGAAAGTTAGCTAGATAAGAGTAACTTTTACTCCCACATCAATGTTAACTGAAATATCATAAGTTCTAATAAGAAAATGCTATTTTACTATTGTGGCTGCTGTCAAGACTTATCATCCCCAAATAATTGAGTAAGGTTTCTCCTACAAGAAAAAAAAAGTGATACTTTCTAAAGTGCCCTTTTGTAATAAGGCATCCCTATCACATGCATACAGATTTTTTATTTATCATGACCAAGGACAGACTTAAACATAACCTCACTAAATGGTTGTGCTTCCTGGGACAGATAATTTTTGGTAAGTAGACGTATGTTATGCTTTTTTTCTGTTTCTAAGCCTATGTAGATAATAAGCATGGTGTTGCCATTTACGGATAGGAAACTCTGTGCTTAAGACTGCCTGTAAATATGCATGTTATAGCCTAAGTTTATTTTTATACTCACTTCATTATTGGTCTGAGACTGTCCAGAATTACTAGTCTGAGATAAATGAACAGCTCTATATCCATAGTTACTAAATCATTTATGATAGTGTTCCAAGTGAGTTGAAATCTTATCTTGGATTTATTTTATACTGTATTTTGAATTTCATATTTGGATAACACCTGTTAACAAACTAACTCCAGTTACCATATGATATTTATTCAAATATGGAATGTCTAGAGAAATATTTCCCATGCATGCTCATGATGTTTCAAGTAAATTTTCATCACTTATTGTCCATTTTCTCTACAGCTTCTCCTCTCAGCCTCAAATACACCTATTATTTCTGGCTGCTTCTTGACTCCTCTCTACTTTTATTTTATTCCTGTTTTACCTTCATATACAAAAATTACTTTATTTTTTAAAGCAAATAAAACTTATTTGTGATTTTTGAAAAGCAAACATAAACAAAACAGTGGAACTTTTTACAATAAAACTTAAAAGAATCTTTGAAGAATTTTCCTTATTAACTTCGGAAAGGCTGATGGATTAGATTACAAATAGATTAATGCTTATAATGCATATCTTATATGAGCAATAGAATAAGCTAAATAGATATACCAGCATTAGAGTAGTGCAATATATCTGTACTTTCCCTATAAAATATACTCAGGGTGATAAACAGAATCACCTTTCCTCTGTTAGAGCCATGTAACATAAAAGAAACAAAAATACGCTGCACTACTTACTTTTAATTTGGATTTTAGATTTCTCATTCTTAATCCATCATACATGATGGAAAATGATAGAAATAACAAAACTAAAAGATTCCTTTTACTTTATGGAGGGCTTTTTCTTTCCCCCTCAAAGAAATGCCTTTCTTTGTGTAATCCCCTCTGTTTTCCATATTCATTTTTAATCCACACTCTCATAAAATTAAATTGAAGGATTAGACTTTCTAGATATCATAAAAGGAAATATGAGAAGGTTTTGCTTTAATAGGATTTAAATGAAGAAAAGAATTAGCCTGGGTGGCTTGGAGTTGGACAAGTTTTGCCAAGACTTGCATAGAATTTTTAAATTAATTGGAGTATGAAATCTGCATTGGCCTGGGATATGTGTTCTTTCTCTCCCCTTCCCCTCCTTGGGCCTGCTAGCTGCTATTACTCTGCTAACACCCCACTAAGTACCTTCATGCTTTGGCTGTTAGTGTATCTAATCCCTACTATTGGAGAACTGGGAAAGGAAGCAAAGAGGATTTAAGGGACAGAGAGTAGTTCTCAGAGGAAATTTCTCTTGTTCTACTTCCATTTTAACACTGCTTCCCTCTGCCTGGAATGGGTTTTTGCTTATTCTTCTACTCATTCTCTAAGACCTACACAAAATTTCCCTAAGGATTCATCCATTTTAATTTTTGGTTGAATCTTCATTGTTTAACGCAGTACCTGGCTCTGAGATAATAGAATATGTGTGTGTGTATATGTATATATATGTATGTATATGTATATATATATGTATATATACACACACACATACGTACATATCCCTTGTAAATTCCTGACTGATAAGAGCACTAGGAACGTCTCTCTTTTTTTTTTTTTTAATATTTGTCTTTAACCCTATTCATAGGAACAGAAACTCCTATGCTCAGGACCTTCTCAGAGCTTGCCCTATGTAGCTCTTCATCCAGCTTTTCATCTATATCCTTTATCCATAATAAAGTGGTAAACATAGTATTTCCCAGAGTTCTGTGAGTTGCTTTAGCAAACTGATCAACATGAAGAGGGAGTCCTGAGAACCTCTGATTTATAGCCAAATTGGACAGAAATTTTGTGTAACCTCGTGACCCATTATCCATGATTGGCATTTGAAGCGGGGTGGGAGCAGCCTTGTGTGACTGAGCCCTTAATTTGTATGTCTTGTATGTCAGGATAGATAATGTCACAATTGTGTTGTATTGCAGGATGCAGCTGGTGCACAGGGAATTGCTTGGTGTGGGGAAAACCACACATGTGGTGACCAGAGTGAAGTGCTCTGTGTAAATAGTAAAGGAGACAGGGAGAGAATAAAGACTTGGTAGAGAAGAACTGGATTTTTCCCTAGTAAGAAGGAGGAGAACTGAGTTTTTTTTCCTAATTAAACTGGCATACAGTGGGTATTTAGTTAATATCCATCTGGGTGGAAGAATAAATACACAGTTGAGTTCAAATAAGAGCTGGGCTCTTTCTTATGGTTCAGATCTATTCTTTAATTCGATATGCTCAGAGCATTTCAGGGAAGATATTTAAGAGGGACACTCTCCTAAAATATTTTTTGGCCTTTCCACTAACTATCTTTCTTGCTTTAAATAAAACAACTATAGGCGTCAGCCTTGTCTATCTCACAGCAGCATCTAGATTCTTGTTTGATTAAATACTGAAAAATAGCACAGCTAGTTTGACTATATAAAACTTACCATCACTGCAGTGTTTTCATTTCATTTAGTTCAACATATTTTCTAATGTTGCTTGATACACTCTTTGACCAATTCATCATTTAGAAGTGTTATTTAATTTTCAAGTATTTGGTTTTTTTCCCAACATTTTCCTGTTATTGCTTTCTAGTTTAATTTCATTATGGTCAGAGAACATGTTTTATGTTATTTCAATTACTTAAAATTTGTCAGTGCCCATTTTATGACCCAAGATATTGTCTATCTTTGTGAATGTTCCATATACATTTGAAAATAAAGTATATTCTGCTGTTGTCTTTAATGTTCCGTGCATGTCAAGTTATCTGATTCTTATTTAGAACTTCTATATCCTTGCTGATTTTGTGTTTACTTCTATTTATTACTGAGAAGAGTGTTTACAATATAACTATAATTTTAAATTATCTATTTCTTCCAGCTTCTATAGTTTTTGCTTTGTGTGTTTTAAAGATATATTGTTTGGGGAGTTCCCTTCGTGGCTCAGTGGTTAACGAATCCGACTAAGAACCATGAGGTTGCGGGTTCGATCCCTGGCCTTGCTCAGTGGGTTAAGGATCCGGTGTTGCCGTGAGCTGTGGTGAATGTTGCAGACGGGGCTCGGATCCCGCGTTGCTGTGGCTGTGGCGAAGGCTAGCAGCTACAGCTCCTGTTAGACCCCTAGCCTGGGAACCTCCATATGCCGCGGGTGCGGCTCTACATAAAGGCAAAAAGACAAAAAAAAAAAAAGATATATTGTTTGGTGCATACACAGATAACATTGTCATGTCTTCTTAGTGAATTGACTCTTTCATCATTGTGTTATATACTTTATCCCTGGTAATTTTTTCTGTTCTGATGTCTACTTAATGTAATATTAATATTGGCACTCCAATTTTCTTTTAACTAGTGTTTTCATAATACATGTTTTCCTTCTTTTTATTTTTAACCTATTTACAAAATTATACTTTAATTGGTTTTCCTATAGACAACATATAGTATTACTTTTTTTAAAATCTGGCCTACTGTCTTTTCATTTTGCCTAGAGAATTTATTTTAATGTAATTATTGATATGGATAGATTTATGTCTATAATTTTATTTATTATTATACTTATATTTGTTTGCACTGATTTTTTGTTTTCACCTTTCTATCTTTTTAAATCATATGAATACTTTTTAGTGTTCAATTTTAATTTTTCAATTTACCTTTTTGACTGTGTCTCTATAATCATTTTTAGTGGTGGTTCAAATTATTAAAATATATATATAAGCTACCTTTTCATAGTCTATATACACTTAAAGAAAAATGTATAAACATTATAATCATGTAGGTTCCTTTATGCTCCCACCTTTATATTGTAGTCTTATCTGTAAGAAATTGCAAGCTCCATCAGGCAATGTTTACCTTTCACCTTTAACATTCACACATATTTCAAAGAACTTAAGAGAGAAAAAAAGGCTTTTGGTTTACCCAGACAGTTATCATTTCTGTTGTCTTCCTTCATTCCTGAGGTTCCAAGATTCCCTTTGGTATCTCTTTTCTTCTTCCTAAAGATCTTGTTTTATCATTTCCTTTAGAGCAAGTCTGCTGCTGTGATTCTATTAGATTTTTTTTTATCCAAGAATGTCTTAATTTCACTCTATTTCCCAAAGGATTTTTTAGTGGATATGTAATTCCAAATTAACAATTACTTTCTTTCAGCACTTTAATTAAATAAGCTATTATACTGTCTTCTGACTTCCATGATTTCCACTGCAATATGCTATCATTAGAATTGTTCTCCTCTATATAGTTTTGCAGTTTTTACTTGCTGCTTTCAATATTTTCTTTTTATCTTGTGATTCCAGCAGTTTTATTATGATGTCTCTGACAGTTATTTTCTTCCTTTTGGGGGTTCCCTTAACCTTTTAAATCTGTACATTTATAACTTTCACCAAATTTGAGGAGATTTCAGCTGTATTTTTTCTTCACTAATCTCTTTTTTCCTCTTCTTCTCGAAGTCTAGTGACACAAGTGAAAAATCTGTCCCAATTGGTCCTAAGGCTCTGCTTATAAATTTTGATCTAATTCAGAAATGATTATTTCTGTGAACCTATTTTCAAGTTCAGCTCTTTTTCTGCCACTTCAATACTGCTATCAAGCTCATCCAGTAAATTTTTTCAGTTTTCCTATTTTTTTTTCTGAAATTTCCATTAGGCTTTCTTTATAACATCTATTTCCTTTCCATTCATTTCAAAATATGTATTTCTCTTACTTAGTGGAGCATAGTTAAAATACTGCTTTTAAAGCTTTGTTCAGTAATTTTAACATGGGGGCAATCTTAGCTGATTATCTTTTCTCTGGAGAGATCGAGTTTTTTGGTCTTCTTACTACTAGCCATTTTTGATTGTATCATGGAAATTTTGAAAATTATGTTTGTGCATCTGCTCCTGTTGAAATTCTCTGGAGACTGTTTTCCTTTGTTTTTGTGTTTTGTTTGTTTTAGCAGGTAATAAACATGGTATGGTTCATGCCTCAAGTCCAAGCCTGCATTCTGTAAGCTGGGCTTCCTATCTGTTTAAGGCTTTTTCTTCAAGTTTTATTGATACATAATTGACATATGGCAATGTAAAGTTTAATGTATACAGTATAATGATTTTTAATTATTTTATTGAAATACAGTTGATTTAAAATATCATATTAGTTTCAGTTATACAGCATGGTGATTCAGTAGTATTACAGAACAGATTCAATTAAAATTTACTGCAAGATAACTATAACTTTGCTGCTTATCTGTTTTATACATAATTTATCTCTTACTACTATACCCCTAATTTGTCCCTCCCCCTATCCTGCTGCCCTTTGCTTTTTATATCTATGAGTCTGATTCCATTTTGCGCATACATTTATTTGCATTATTTTTTAGATCCATATATAAGCAATATCATACAACGTTTATCTTTCTTTGATTTATTTCACTAAGCATAATATTCTCTAGGTCCAGCAACATTGCTAAATATGGGAAGTTCATTCATATTTACAGCTGAATAATATTCCATTTTATATATACATACCACATCTTTTTTCATTCATCTGCTGGCTTGCTATTGTAAACAATATTTCTATGAACACTGGAGTACATGTGTCTTTTTGGATCAATGTTTTTGTTTTTTCCATATATATGCCCAGGAGTGGAATTTCTGGATCACATGGTAGTTCTGCTTTTAGCTTTTTGAGAAAACTATATATATATAATGTATAATACGTGATTGAGTGAACCAGGTGAGAAAAACAATGTATAATACATGGTTGAGTGAACCAGGTGAGAAAAACAAATAAGAGAAAACATAGGAAGAAATTACCCTTTATAGTCTCCATCTCAGATACTCCCTGTGACTTCTGAATAGAAAAATAGAATTTTTTTTTGGAGTTTTTCTTCCCCATACCTGATATGCAGTTCTGGGATTTCCAAGCCCTAGAATACAGACTGGGAGATTAGGAAAGAAAAAGAAAATCTCAATATAGTCACTGCCTTTCACCAATTTATCTACAATTGTTTACTTTTCTGAGTCCTTAAATAGATTTTTTGTATTGTTATTAGAAATCAATGAGAAATGTAGAGTGGTGTGTGCTTACTCTATAATCACCAGAACTGGAACCAAACAAAAATTACATGTTGGAAGTTCCAATTGTGACACAGCAGTAACAAGCCCTACTAGTATCCATAAGGATGTGGATTTGATCCCTGGCTTTGCTCAGTGGATTAAGGATCTTTCGCTGCCATGAGCTGTGGTGTAGGCTGCAAATGTATCTCAGATCCTGCATTGCTGTGGCTGTGGGATAGGCCAGCATCTGTAGCTTGGATTCGACCCTAGCCTGGGAACTTCCATATGTTGCATCTGCAGCCCTAAAAAGAAAAAAACTTACATGTAACTTTTCCTTCTATTGTTACTCTCATTTATGCTTCTTGTTTTGTTTTATTTTTGCTCATCTGTTTGTTTTCCTTTGTTTTGTTTTTATACTATAAATATATTAGTCTGATATGTTTATTATATATTATATATATAAATTAGTCTGAAATGTTTGAGTTTTAAAATCATTCTCTGACTTCCTTGCTAAGTCATGTTTCTTTTTTTCCTATAAAACTTCTAGAGAAAATAGCAAAAAGAACACAAACATTGTCTAAAAGCCATTAACGGTTGTTTCAGTAAATACAATAAAACATAAAACTGAGGGGCAAATAATAGACTTTTAACCTCCATGCCTAGTGTTTTTTCCTTGTCTTTTAAATTTTCTTTCTTTAACATTATTCTGTACTATTGATCTATTTTAATAAAAACAAAGATTTCACCATATACTATCCAGGAAAGGTGAGAACTTAGCAAGAAATATTTCACTTTGAACAGAATTTGTAAAAGAGATCCATGAAGGATACCTTCATACACCCACTCAAACATGCACAACTAGGTTTCTGGCCCAGGGAATTGAACCTAGCACTTCTAGGCAAAGATGAGGGATTTAATGGAAATTATCAACCAGCACAATAACAAAAACCTCACAGTTATTTTCAAGAGAATTATATTCACACGACGTTTAAGGAAATGGCACTAATGGGATCTGTTGATTACTCTTCAATTCCAGGTATCCTTTTAAGCTATGCAAATGATTTAATGAACTTTACATTGAGGACTTACTATATGTTAGCACTATGCTAAGTTCTGAGAGGATTACAACGATGAATTAAATGAATTCTTGTCTTCCAAAAGCAGAGGACACAGAGGCACACACAATTTGTGAGTTTATTTGTCAGACTGTACTGAGTGCTGTAATTTACAGAGGTAGAATCAGCCTTCTCTGGGAGAGCACCCAGGGATGTTTCACTCCTCTGGAGGGGAGTAAGAGGTTTCCAGAGAGGTGATACTTAAAATGAGCTTTAAGGATGCATGGGGCCACAGAGAATGTTACCCAAAGTAGGGCATAAGCAAAGGCTTAGATACTTGAAAATCCATGGCATTCTAAGGGAATAGAAAATAATTAACCTTAGATGGTATGTGGCACACTTCATTTTGTTTTTATTCTGTTGAAACAATTTGTGTTATTTCTCCTATGTCACAGTTTGAGTAGTAGTGGAATTTATAAAACTATGGAAACCAGGATTTAGGTTCCAGTTAGATGTGCATGTGTCCTTAGAGGCAGTGATGGTTACTATTTCATGCCTTTGCTTGCATACTTCCTTTATATGGAAAGTACTTCCTAACTTTTTTTTTTTTATAAGCACACTTGCTTCCCCCAGAGAACCATGCCATCGCCTCTCTCCCTCTCTCTCTCCCTCTCTCTCTCTTTTAAATTATACTTTAATATATTTAGGGAGTGGCTAGTAATCTCTTAAGAGTGGACATTATCTTATTCACTGCAGTGTTCACAATCCTGCCACCATGCCAATGAGATTAGATACTTTCATAATAAGCAAAAAGAAAAGGGTGATAAATGCAAATGTTCCAGTGGAACCAAAGGGAACTCTGAGTTGACACAAGGCATCTATTTTCCTGCCAAAGAACCTTGTAATAACATTTCTCACCTTCTTTCCAATTTGCATAAAATCATTAAGAAATAAAATTTCTGCTTTAATTATCTCACAAAATAGTTGAGCTGGTCTCTTTCCCCCTTTTTTGTCAGCTTATTTATAAGCATATTTTAAACTTGTTTGGGGAAAAAAATCATGTATATCCTAGAGGTTTTTTTTTGAGTTTATTTCATAGGAAATTTAAAGTAATCTGGACCAGTGCTGGATACTAGAAATTAGAATTTAGACTGATAAGACTCCAGGTACCTTTTGGACTTAATTTAACCATTTTATATAATAGTATGGACAACATGTTCTACCTCCATTCTTGAGATTTTTAAAAGGTCTACCAAGAGGTTAAAGGGACCTCTTTTATATGTGTATTTCCATAAAAACCACTGGTGGTTTGCTCAACTTCTTTTTTATGGACTAAAGAAAAAAAAAGGATTTTTGCTGAACCAAAAAGAACAAGAAACCTCTCATCACTGCCAAAAGTATTATTTTGATGTCTCTAATTTTCTTCTTCTCTCAGAGCTTGAATGGCATTCTAGTGTGGGAAAGATTGAGTTATGAATTAATCCGGATCCATTTCCTGGTTTTCTAATAAAATCAGTGCCTAAGTGTACATAGTTGTGTGTTTCTCCTTGACTGAAGGAAACTAAAAACAAGTGAGAAACGGAAATGTCTAGTGATGAATAGAATAAATGGTTACATACTCATATAATAAACTACTATACAGAAAATTAATTGAATGAACCTGATCTACACAAGCACAAACATATTAAGTGAAAAAGCAAAATATGCTCATTGATTGATATGTGCAGTATGTAAAGTTTGAAAATATACAAAGTAATAACATATAACTTCTAGGATATGTACAAATTCTACTGTACATAAAAAAGCATGTCAAACAACCACAAACACCAAATAAGGACAGTGATTTATTTTGAGGCAGAAGGATTTCAGTCAGGAAGAAGAACCCAGAGGACATTAAAAATCACAGTAATGTGGAGTTCCCTTCATGGCTCAGTGCTTAACGAATCCGACTAAGAACCATGAGGTTGTGGGTTCTATCCCTGGCCTTAATCAGTGGGTTAAGGATCCGGCGTTGCCGTGAGCTGTGGTGAAGTTTGCAGACACGGCTCGAATCCCGCGTTGCTGTGGCTGTGGCGAAGGCCAGTGGCTACAGCTCCTGTTAGACCCCTAGCCTGGGAACCGCCACATGCCGTGGGCGTGGCTCTACATAAAAGGCAAAAAAACAAAACAAAAAAAAAACACAGTAATGAGACAGGATTAAGATGGTGGAATAGAAGGACTGGAGCTCAACTTCTCTCATAAAAACAACAAAACTACAACCAAATGCTGAACAACCTTCAACCAAATGGACTGGAAACTTTCAAAAAGATAACCTATTCCAGAATAAAAAGAGGAGGCCACATCAAGAGACGGGAGGGGCAATTATGTGATATAAGCAACCCTATACCTGCCATGTGGGAAACCCAAAGACTGCAAAGTAACTGTATCACTAAGACTAACCCACATGAGTGAGAGTTTTGAGCCCCACATCAGGTCCTCACACCTGCAAATCTGGCACAGGGAGAAAGAGCCCCTGGAGCATCTGGCATTGAAGGCTAGTGGGGCTTGTGTGCAGGAGCTCCACAGGACTCGGGGAAAGGAGACTCCATTCTTGAAAGGTGCATGCATACTTTCATGTGTACTGGGCCCCTGGGGCAAAGCAGAGGCTCCATGGGAATCTGGGTCAGATCTGACTGCAGTTCCTGGAGGGTCTCCTGGGAAAACAGGGGTGACGGTGGCTTGTTGTGAGGGAAGGGCCCTTCAGATCCACCTCCTAGAGTAACAACAACAAGAACAAAAATAAAAAAAATGGGACCTAATTAAACTTAAAAATTTCTGCACAGTGAAGGAAACCCTAAACAAAATGAAAAGATAACTCACAGAATGGGAGAAACTATTTGCAAATGAAGTGACTAACAAAGGATTAATCAAATCACCTTCTGCAGCTCAATACCAAAAAAACAAACAACCCCATTAAAAAATGGGAAGTAGATCTAAACATGCAGTTCTCCAAAGAAGACATATAGATGGCCAAAACACATGAAATGATGTTCAACATCACTAATTACTAGAGAAATGCAAATCAAAACCACTATGAGATATTACTTACACCAGCCAGAATGGCCATAATCAAAAAGTCTATAAACAGTAAATGCTAGACAGGGTGTGGAGAAAACGGAACCCTATTACGCTGTTGTGGGAATGTTAATCGGTGCAGCCACTGTTGAAAACAGTATGGAGATTCCTCAGAAAACTAAAATAGAATTACCATTTGATCCAGCTATCTCACTTCTGGGCATCTATCCAGAGAAAACCATGACTTGAAAAGATACATGCACTACAGTGTTCATTGCAACACTATATACAATAGCCAAGACATGGAAACAATCTAAATGCCCATCGACAGAGGAGTAGGTAAAGAAGATGTGATACAGGAGTTCCCGTCGTGGCTCAGTGGTTAACGAATCTGACTAGGAACCATGAGGTTGCAGGTTTGATCCCTGGCCTCGCTCAGTGGGTTAGGGATCCAGCATTGCCATGAGCTGTGGTGTAGGTTGTGGATGTGGCTGGGATTCTGCATTGCTGTATCTGTGGCATAGGGCAGCAGCTGTAGCTCTGATTCAAACCCTGGCCTGGGAATCTCCATATGCCACAAGTGCAGGCCTGGAAAAAGACAAAAAAAAAAAAAAAGATATGGTACATATACACAATGGAATATTACTCAGCCATTAAAAGGAAAGAAATAATGGCATTTGCTGCAACATGGAGGGACCTAGATATTATCATGCTAAGTGAAGTCAGATGGTGAGACACCAACATCGAATGCTATCACTCCCACGTGGAATCTAAAAAAAGGACACAATGAATTTCTTTGTAGAACAGATAGTGACTCACAGACTTTGAAAAACATATGGTTTCCAAATGAGACAGTTTGGGGGTTGGGAGGGATGTGCTGGGGATTTAGGTTGGAAATGCTATTAAATTTGGTTGAAATTATCATTGTACAACTATAAACATAATTGAGTAATAAAAATGCTATAGGGAGTTCCCGTCGTGGCGCAGTGGTTAACGAATCCTACTAGGAACCATGAGGTTGCGGGTTCGGTCCCTGGCCTTGCTCAGTGGGTTAACGATCCGGCGTTGCCGTGAGCTGTGGTGTAGGTCGCAGACGCGGCTCGGATCCTGCGTTGCTGTGGCTGCGGCGTAGGCCAGTGGCTACAGCTCCGATAAGACCCCTAGCCTGGGACAAAAGGCAAAAAAAAAAAAAATGCTATAAAAATAGCAGTAATGCATTATTTCTTTAAAAAATCTGAAGAAAAGATGCTGAGATCTGGTAAAGTTGGGAGGTGAAATATGTGTTTGTAATATCACTATGCATTTATAAAATATTTCATAACTATACAAAATATTAGGTGGGAACTCTCTGTATAATCTCTGCAACTTTTCTGTAAATCTAAAATTAGTCGGTCTGGGGTTAATAGTTGTAGATTGTTGCCTCTGGGCTGGAAAAGCAAGGAGATCCTACTGTATAGCACTGGGAACTATGTCTAACCGCTTGTGATGTGTAACCCTGTCACCCCGCTGTACAGCTGGGTATAATGTAAAAAATAAAAAAAGCAATAAAAATAAATTAAAAAATGTAAAATAAATAAATAAAATTAGTCAAAAATAAAAAAGTTCTTAAAAAGTTGCTTGGATGGTCGCTGGTTTACAAACGGTTTTGTCTTTAGGTCTAATTGAAAGAACCAGAGCTTAAAATAGGAGGCTCTGAGCTGAGCCCTAAAGAAAGAGCTCATGGGGATTAGTTCATTTTGACTAGAAGATTTCTCACAGAAGGGAGCTTCTGAGCTGAGCCTTGATTCTCAGGGAGAATTCTGATTGATGTAAAAAAGTAGAAAGGAAAAAAAATGGCAACAAGTGACATGTTTGATAAGTGATAAGTGGCCAAGTATGGCTGAAAGGTGAGTTATCTGGAGCAGTGAAGCAGCAAATGATGTGGATCAGAAGCAGGTTTCCAAGGACCTGGCATGCTCTGCTGAGGAATGTAGACTTTACAAGGTGGAAATAACAGAAGTTTCAATGGATAGTGACAAGGCCCAACACATTTAACAGCGTGGACAATGGCTGAGTAGAGTTGAGGACATCAAGGAAACTATTCAGTAGTTGTGAGGCCCTGAGGTTAAAGAGATGACTGCTTTGAGCGCCAGAAAGATGCAGGAGCAGCTTTTTTTGCCTTTTCTTTTCCTCTCTTTTTCACTCTTTACTCTTTTCAAGATTCCAAAGCTTTCAATTTCTTTTCTTTTTCGTGGGGGGAGGGCGCATACCCACAGCATGTGGAAGTTCCTGGTCTAAGGATCAAATCCAAGCCACAGCTGTGACCTATACCATAGCTGTGGCATTGTCAGATCCTCAATCCAACGTGCCAGCCTGGGGATTGAACCCACACCTAAGCAGTGACCCCCACAGCCACACTGACAACACCAGATCCTTAACCCACTGCACAATAGCAGGAATTCCAAACTTTCAATTTCTTTATGAAGGGCATCATATACTCCACCTAGGGGTAAGACTATTTTTAAAATTGGGATGTAGTATATTCTATCGGAAGGTCATCAGTAATAGAGCTTCAAGTTTGCTATCTCTTTTGTGAATCCTGACAGCCAAAGAAAAATCATACATTATCTTTTATACATACTCCCTGATGTTCTTTCCTCTGGAGCTGTAATAGGGTCTCTATAAAAGGAAGCCTCTCCCATAACATGTGAACTGTTTTCATTCCCTTACAGAGGAGATGCTTTGTGCCTGTGAAGGGCACTGAGGGCACCAATTTAATAATTTTGAATATCATTATTGTATACCATTTGTATTCTTTTGCAGTCTCTCTCATACTTCTTTAATGACCTTTCTTGCTTTCAGAGAAATTAGGGAACAAGTAGTCTGATCAAGACTTTTTTCCAGCCAGTCATTCCCTTAACAAAATGGTGACAGATGTACATCAGAACACCAGACTGAGAAGGTAGCAGGTTTTTAACTTGCCCTAGGATCTAGGCTCTTAGCTTCCTTGTCTGTAAAACAGAGAGCATTGTTTAGAAATTTTCTAAGTGCATTCGGATCCTAAGCTCATGTGACTATGACTCCCTCTCATCATTTACCCACATTTTATGACTGTTTTCTGAATACAAATCAGCAGATGCCTCAAGAACTTAAAGAAGTTATTAGAGAGAGATGATTGGCCTGTGAGAAATTCTCCAAAATTTTACATTTCAAGGGAGAAGTAGGAAAAATGAAGGGAAATGCTAAGAAGTTTTGTGAACTTAAAAACGTATTGATTTTGTTTTTCTCAGAGCAACAAGAATTTAGTAAAAAGAACATTGGAATATGAATCCAAACTTGAAATAACATGCAAGATTTATAAAGCTGGGCTGTAATAATTTAGTTTAAAAAAAAAAAACCACCATTGAATCTCAGTTTCTCTTTCTATCAAATAGAAATAATGCTTGTCTCTCAGAATTTGCAGGAAACAAATGAGGGAATGGATTTCAAAAAACTTTATATGATAGAAGTTCTGCATGCATGTAAATTATTCTTTTCACTACTAAGATTAATTTAGCTTATTAATTCAGACTTTCTTGGGGTATGGAGGAAGTGTCAGGTACTGTGTCCCGCACTCAGTAAGTTTTTTTTCAGTACTCATTTGCCTATTATGGATGACCCTCTCAAAACAAGCTGATATAGAGGTGGTACATCAGTTTGGGGGCAGGTTTTCCAAATTTGACAGGTCACTGATGCTGCTTCCCCATCATCTGTAAATACAAACGAGTCTCAGCTTCAGGAAGAATATAACTAAATGTAGTGTCCTGTGCTTAGGAAAGCACCAGAACTAGAGCCAAAGTCCTGTGTTCTGGGTCTATGTTATTAACTCTGCCAGAAAGCCCTGGATGAGTCACTTTATCTTTCTATTTTCCACTAAAAAATAAAGGGGCTGAATGCAGTGGTCTTGCATCTTTTTGAAATATATTTTTTTAAATTTTACTATTAGTTATGGGTTGAGTTGTGTCCCCCCACAGCCACCCCCACAAAAAAGAAAAAAAAAAAACTCCTCATGTTGAAGTGCTAATACCAGTACCTCAGATTGTGACCTTATTTGAAAATAGGGTTATTGCAGATGTAATTAGTAAGTTAGGATGAGGTAATAGTGGAGTAGGTGGGCTTCTAATCCAATATGACTAGAATCCTTATAAAAAAGGAGAAACGTGGACACAGAAATGAACACCAGGAGAATGTCATGTGAAGATAATGTGTAGAATATATAAGAAACACCACAGATTTCCAGCAAACCACCAGAAGCTAAAGGAAAGAAATAGAACAGATTCTCTTTCATAGTCCTTTATGTCTCAGAAGGAACCAGCCCTGCTGAACACCTTGATTGACAGCCTTTAGAGGTGTGAGACAGTAAATTTCTGTTGTTTAAGCCACTCTGTTTTGCTTTGTGATACTTGTTATAGCTGACCTAGAAAATGAAAGCAACACTGGAGAGTCAGATCACTGCTAACAGTGGGAAAATACAAATGTTGTTGAAGTTCAAGTGAAAGAAAAATTTGTCTTTGCAAGTAACTATTTGTGCAGGCTATTATATTTTGGTTGTAATAGAAAGCAGAGTTCCATTTTAATGACACTGACAGTTAATTTCCTCTTCTTTCCGAAGACTGTTTGAACATCACAATGTTTTGACTTGTAGCTAAAGAAATTTAAAACCACATGAGGAAACTCTTACTCACTCCACTAAATATAGCTAGAGATGAACACAGCATTTAAAGATGGAGCCGCATGAACATGGATGTTATTATATTTACAAAATGTTTCCTCCTAGATGCAGTATCAGCAGTTTCTTGCTGCTTATATTCTCCCTCCCAAAGCAACCTCAGCAGGTTCCATAAAGTTGTCTGAAGAAGATCAGGTTCTGTTCAGTACAGTAGTGAGTCTTAGAACCCAGCTGCATTTATCGATTAATGCAGAGAAAGAAACTCAAGCATGTGAAAAATTATCTGGTTTATCCAAAAGTAAAGTACTGGGTATGTTTAATAGGCATAAGGCCCTTCAGTGAGAAGTAATCACCCAAATGTTCATGTTGAAGGACAAAAAAGAATCTGTATGTGTTTCTGATTAAAAAAAAAAATCTATTTAATTAGCTATTCTGCTCTAAGAGACATTACTACTGAAGACAATTGTCCTGTCTGATCTGGGCAGCTAAGCCCTAGAAGTTATAAGTTAATTAAATAATTGTACATTGTATGCAAATTAAGTAGCTAAGCGAGGAACAAGATATCAAGTGACTTTCTCCTATTTTGAATAGGGATAAAATGGGACAGCCAAGACTATACTTTCTTAGGCAGTTTTAATCTTTATTGGAAGAAAGGAAGACAAAATCTTAAAGCAGAAGTCAGGAGGAAGAAGGACAGATCTATTAATTCAAAAATGCTTCTCTCCCCTCTATCCTCCAGTCCCTGCTGGTGCCTTGCATTGGCAAAACTCTATTGGAAGCCAGAATACAAAACAACCTAATGGTTATAATCCATCCAGGACAGCCTCCAGGTGCAGAAAAGGGTGGAGAAGGGGAAGAGGTATGCCCAGGGTAAATGGAGAATAACAACCAAAATGCTCTGGAGAATAATAAAGCAAGAAGGAAATGGCAGAGAAGGAGGGCAGGGAAGCATGGGAAGATTTTAAAATTTAAATAGGGTGTCCAGGAAATGACTTCTAAGGAAGTGACATTTGAGCAAAGATCTAAAGGAGCTGAGTGTGTGGACCAAGTGGCCAGCTGAAGGAGAGGGATCAGTGGCAGAGACCATGAGGTAAGATCATGTTGGGCAGGGTTAAAGGTCATTTAGGAGGTTGGTGTGGCTGCAAGTGAATTAGAGAGGAGTCTGGCATTTTCCACTGTCTTGGAAGGTACCCATGTTGACATCTTATAATAATGGCAAGCTTAAAAATGGCTCTACTGGTTTAATGTCCATTTTTACAGAGTAAGATTAGCCCAATGGTACACTCAAGAACATGGCATAGAAATCAGGTCTCCTAAAGTTCCTGTTCAGTGCTTGCTTACCTAAATCATGCTCTCTTCCTGCTTTATCAAGTGTTAAAGGTCAACTGTATTAGTAAAGAGTTCTGTTTTGGCTAATATGCTAAATGAACATTCTCTGGATGTGGAATCTCGGCCATTCTCAGAGACCGATATTATTGCCTCCACCTCAGAACCTCACCCTTGCATCTTCAAGTTGAAATTTTGACAAAAGATTCAAGATGTAGAAATTTCAAACATGAGTGCAAATATTCAAACACTGTCATTATCTGAGAAGTACTTACTGCTTGATTGAAGGCAGAGGTACAGAGTTAAAATTAATTCATGAATGGGCTTGAAAATAGAAGTGTAAATGAGACCATAAAGTTTTTCCTAATTCTTCTTCTTAGCTATGGATTTTAAAGTGAGTTGGTTTTAGCTACATTTAGCAAAAAAATTAAATTTTAGAAGCAGTAGCATGTATGACTTTAAATTATGCATATAATATAAATGTTTAGGGTTTCAAATTGTGGCAAAACATCAAAATAGTGCTGAAAATTATTACCTTGCTTTACTGTTACTACAGTTTCAGCTATTAATATAGTGCTGATTGTGTATGTTAAAGATATTTTAAGAATTATTTTAACAGGAATAATTGAATATTCTCTTAGTGATTACAATATCCTTTTTAATCATTTCTTTTCTTTTTCTACAACTATAAAACAAATGCTTGCTGTATAACATAGGGAACTATATCTAGTCATTTGTGATGGAACATGATGAAGGATATGTGAGAAAAAGAATATGTATATATATATATATATATACACATATATATATACATATATGATAGGGTCACTTTGCTGTGCAGCAGAAATTGACAGAATATTATAAATCAACTATAATAGAAGAAAATAAAAATCTTAAAACAAATGATTGCTACTTAATAGAAGCATTTTCTTTTATCACTAAATATATCATGAACATTTTTCAAGACAGTAGTATTGATATAATTTTCTATAAATTACCAATACAGTTGAGCACATGAATATACTTTCAAAATTTAAACATACTGTCAATAATATAATAAAAGTCCATGTAACTCCATTATAAGTAATAAATATCAATTAGGGCCCAGTCTAGAAAATATAAACTGTATAATCATTTCAACAGAGATAATTTAATATGAAATAATTGTTTAATCAGTTTAATAATTGTTTAATTTGTTTGAAAGGGGAAAAAAGGAACCCTGGTGTTTCACAGAGATCATAATAACAGAAATGATCTAGGAGCCCAGGATTGAGAGAACACGGAGAATGATGGGATGAGAATTTAGAAACCTAGAAGAGGAGGCCATTGACCTGAGGACTCAGAGTAGGGCTGCTGCTGAGGGCTTTGGTGCTTGGAAGAGGTCCCTGCAAACTGGGACCTCAGACCTCTGGGGAGTTCTGCCAGCTGGTTGGTGTTGGTATCTCAGAGGGTGTGATGTGAAGTCAACTCTGGAGTATAGCAGGGAAGACCTGCAAAGTGGAACCAAATGTTGCCACCACAGTGAAGCCTCATCCTTGAGGTGAGGCTGACAGGAACAGAATGCAAACCAGAAAGAGCAGGACCTTCATGACAGCTCGTTTAGATCTCCCTATAAGCTGTGTCTACATAAGTAATCTGTTAAATCACAAATATAACTACCGAAGCAGCATCACAGGCAGAGTATAGAAGGGGAGACTGGGAATTGCAAGAACCTCACATAGGTCGGTGTCTCATGTTAACTCGCAGCATTGCTGAGATTATTTTTTCAGTCCCCACTTTAAAAAAAGAAAGTCCATTGTGCCTAAACTCAGATCTATCTCAGTTTCCTGGGCCCCTTCTATTTGAATTTCAGAAGAACACTTATCTATGACCACCACTAGCAGGAAGATGGATCTCTTTATTATTGTATTCCAAAGCCCCCAAAAATAATTATTTCTAGATGTTTGTGTTTGGTCTAAACCCCACTCACCGTTTTTTTTTTTTTTTCTTGAATTTCTTAAGCCTTCATAGTATCTTTGGAAAATATATGTGTTTCATATTCTTCTGGGGATAGATTCCTATACAATTAAAAATTAGCCATGCTATGTTATTCTGCATGGATTTGCTTATGAACGTTTTTAAAAGTTCTCAAGAGAGGCTGAAAAATATCATCACAAACACTTTCTGCATCATCATATGATTACCAAGGTCTTCTAGGTGTATCATGTCCTCTGCAAATAAAATTGCTGTGGGGGACTTAAAAGAAAGAGCGGAAAGTTTTAAGTCAGAAAGAGTTAATGACTTTATGCTACAAAGCTCTGTATTGTGAAAATATGCATACGGAATTTTACTCTAGCTTAGAAAAGGACCCCTGTCTAACATTAAGAATTCAAACAATAGTGTCATATTAAGTGAAGTTAAACATCTGTCTGTTTGCTGGGAGAATAACTTTCCTGAGTATAATTTGCCTTTACAACTGAATAGGAATATTTGCACAGTACTAATATAGTGTGCAAAGAGAACTGCAAGGTCGGGTCTACACTGACGAGGAACATGGCTCTGTTTACAAACCTTAGGTAGGTGAACTTTCGTCAGGTTTCATGAGCTCCTTCGAGTTACTCCACAGAAATCTGGGCTGCTTCTTCCAGTCTTTGACTACCACACTGAAAAAGGTGGCTCAGAAAATCTAGACAAAATCTCTGATTTATTTTCTGCTATGTGAAAATATGCATCCTAAAACCAAAACTTTGCATTGTAAAAGATGACCAAACTCTCTTTGTAACAAAGTGGATTCTATATTCAGAAATTCTTTTTTTTTTTTTTTGGTATTTTTGCATTTTCTAGGGCTGCACTCACAGCATATGGAGGTTCCCAGGCTAGGGGTCTAACAGGAGCTGTAGCTGCTAGACTACATCACAGCCACAGCAACGCAGGATCCGAGCCACGTCTGCAACCTACACCACAGCTCACGGCAATGCCGGAACTCCAATATATTCAGAAATTCTTGGAGTTCCTGTCGTGGCTCAGTGGTTAACGAATCCGACTAGGGACCATGAGGTTGCGGGTTCGATCCCTGGCCTTGCTCAGTGGGTTAAGGATCTGGCATTGCCGTGAGCTGTGGTGTAGTTTGCAGAAGCGGCTCGGATCCCGCCTTGCTGTGGTGAAGGCTGGCAGCTACAGCTCCTGTTAGACCCCTAGCCTGGGAACCTCCATATGCCACAAGTGCAGCCCCAGATAAGGCAAAAAAAAAGAAATTCTTATATAATTACCTTCTAAAGCCTAAATAGAAAAAGATATGTCCCATTTGAGAGAATGAAAGCATTATCACTCTATTTTTTAGTACTGTTTTTCCTTCTGCTTATCAATCTTTCATTTTTAAATCAAGATATATGAATTATTCTCACTGGCAGAAATGCATGAGTGTATTACATATGTGTACATGAGAGCAAAAGAGAGTAATCAAGAATAAGAGAATGCTCCTTTGTGGCTCAGTGGGTTAAAAAACCAGTGGGTTCAATCCCTGGCTTCACTCAGTGGGTTAAGGATCCATCATTGCTATTAGCTGTAGCATTGGGCATAGATACAGCTTGAATCTGTTTTTGTTGTAGCTGTGGCATAAGCCTGCAGCTGCAGCTCCAATTCGACCCCTAGCCCAGGAACTTCCATATGCAGCAGGCGTGGCTATCAAAAGAAAAGTAAAGAAAAGAATAAGAGTGAGATCCATCAGTGTGGTATGGTGGCATTCACTCAGGGTTTGAAGTCAAGATCACCCATTTATTCATAAATTATTGATATTCCATTATGAGCTATGAGGAATACTGGGACAGAAAAACACGGTTTATGCCACTATTATAATAACTATTGTAAGAAGTAGTGTAGGAGAGATATTGGATACCAGAATTTAAGAGAAAAAAGAGAATACAACTTTATGAAGTAGAAAGAAGCATTGATGAAATTCCCAAAGGAAAACATACTTGAGTCTAGTCTTGGAGAATGAGTAGGATTTTAATAAGTAGGCATATCAGGCAAAGAGCATGGTATGACGAAGTGAGGAAAGTCCCAGGACCTACAAGAGTTCTTGTTCAGCTAGAGGTCAAGGAACATGAAGAAGACCCATGGGGGATAAGTCCCGAAGACAGCCTGCTTCCAGATAGCAGAGGCTCTGAAAAGCTACAGTAAGGAGGCCCCAGTGTACTAGACACAATGAAGCAGTTAGATGAAATGCTGACACAGAGAAGCAGGGAGAAACTGAATGTTGTGAGACCTCTTAGTGAATGATTATTTTAGATTTTTCAGGAGGCTAAAAGGATGTACATAAGCAATGAAAAGAGAAACATAGAAGAGACTTCATTTTTCTTAAAAAAATCCTGGATTCTTCACCTGGCTTTCCTTTAAGTTCTTCCATTTGCTCTAATGGCAGGTGGCCTGAGCCTTGGTTCCTTTGTCAGCTGGTCTTGAGGTCTGTGTCGGTTGTATGTTACCTCTTCTAACCATATGTTCTTTCTTTCCACATTCTTTTCTACTTTGTCTTCTCTTATTTTACTTTTCAAACCATTATTTTAGGATACTTTGGATACAGTCTCCATCTGGCTTGAATTTCTCATCTAGAACCAGTTTCAAGCATTCTGCCACCCCTCCTAAGACTGTGTTTGCATATGTCTGATCATAAGTGCTGAGCTATGTGGTTCAGACTATATATTTGCAGTAGCAGGATAGGTAGTCCAAAAGGAAGTGAGAAAGAGAAACAGAAACCATTTGGTAAGAAGAGCAGCATGAGATATAAAAGACAGGTGAAAAGATGTAATTTAACCCACCTCAAAATTTTCCACCAATTTAACCCACCTCAAAAATTTGCAGGCTAGCTCCACAAAATGATTTGTTTCTGATCCTGTTTGACAGTTCAGGAAATGAAGTGCTAATCCTTATATTAAATAGCAGAACTAATTGGTGTGGGGAAAGAATGAGAAAACTCAGTAGATTAACTTCACTTGTTTCTTCCAGAAGTCCTTGGTAATCATATTGTACAGGAGCCTCAACCATGCTGAATCTTCTATTCTCAGCCCAGAATGAGCCTGAATTTTCTTAAGCTGAAATCAGTATTTATTGACAAAATCAAGTGTGTGCCATAAATTTCAGTTTTTCTTCAAGGAGGCAGGAGACCTGGGTTGTCCATCAGGGGAACTTACCCTTTCCTTGATGGAACCCCCACTTTCTGGGGAGCTAATGCCCAGAGCCAAAGAACTTTGGACCCTGTGACACATGAAATGCAGTATTTTTTAAATATCAATTAGCAGCTGAAGCCTCCTGTTGTTTGTTTCCTCCTCTTTGGTTTTTCTTGAGAGTGGAATAGATTTGTTAGCTAATTAAGATGAAAACCAGCCAATTTACTAAATCCCTTTTAACTTCTCATGTCTAAGGGCAGGTATGAAAGGAAAGAGTTCTTGCTCAATATATTGAGTTTTCTCATATCTCCTGTTTGGTGATTGCTAAGTACAACTGTTGTTTCTCTCTTCTTACAAGCAGAATACTTATCATCTGCATTTTATTCCTGGTTGTTTACAATATTTTATATATTTGAAACAATTCTATATAAAAATTTTCTATATATTTAAAATTTACGTTAATGACTGCACAAATATCCTTTAGGTGATGTGCTTTATTTATTAAACCATTTCCCTACTGTTGTTGCACATTTAGTTTCTTTAGTGCTTCATTATTATAAATTATGTTCTGGTGAACATCTTTATGCATAAAGCATTTTTGGTTTTTAAATACAGTTTATGATTTTCTAAAGTAATGGTAAGTGTGGACTCTCCTCTGGTAAAGTGTGAGGTAGGGGCTGCTACAGAGGTATGCCATTAAGAAATATCGTCTGCTTGTTTGCACTGCCTGTCAGAGGCCACATGTTGGTCAAACCTTTATAATGCACTGTGTGGTCCATAGATTCTCAAATAAAAAAACAGGATATTCTTCATGTATCCACAGATCATCTGGCCTTTGGGACTTGCTAGTTTTCATTGAAGTAGCACAGGATGATGAATCTACTTTAAAATGGGAAATTGGGAAACCCATCCCCAACCCCCACCCCCAGTGCTAGATCTATGTCTGTTCACCATCCAAAACAAAATTTTCATTTTTTGAGATTAGAAAACTTGGGAATATATATCTGAGTCTTTCTTGGATGGACAAGGAATTAGAAAAAAAGAAGTTGGATTAAAATTGATGGTTATAGTGGGTTATGAGGAAATATTACGCTACCCCTAATAATAAACACCTTTGTGTGCCTCCCTCATATGACAGGGCAGAAAGCAAAATATGAATGTTTACTTCTATGTTTTATTCTCTCTTATCATCAGCACTTTGATTGATATGGTTTTATCCTATATCTGTCATTATTCAGGTCACATTGATGAACTTGTGAATTTGGAAAACCTGCTTTCTCCCAATATATGCTAATTTTATCAGTTTTTTTAATCTGATTATTATGGTCTATGAGTAACCTGCATTGGAAGCATCTGGGCTTCTTACTAATAATGCAAATCTCTGGATCCCACATTAGGTTTATTTAATCAGAATCTCTGGTGTTTGGTCCCAAATCAGCTCTCTTGACAGGCTCCCCATTTGATTGCTGTGTATACTTAAAGATCAAGAACCAAACTGAGTAAAACACATGCAGTTTAAAGGGGGCAGTTTCTGGAGCCAAATTGCCTGGCTTTAAATCCTGGCCTGGGAATTCCTGCTATGGCACAATGGGAGTGATGACATTTCTGCAGCTCCAGGACATATGTTCAATCCTGCCCAGAAATGTGGGCTAAAAAGAATCCATAACAACCCAACTGAAAAATGCGAAGAAGACCTAAATAGACATTTCCACAAAGAAGATATACAGATGGTCAAGAGGCACATAAAAAATGTTCAATATCACTCATTATTAGAGAAATGAAAATCAAAACTACAATGAGGTACCACCTCACATCAGTCAGAATCGCAGTCATTAACAAATCTGCAAATAACAAATGCAAGAGAGGGTGTGGTAAAAGGTACCCTCCTTCACTGTTGGTGGGAATGTAAATTGATACAACCACTATAGAAAACAGTATGAAGGTACCTCAGAAAACTAAATATAAAACTACCATCTATCCAGTAATTCCATTCCTGGGAATATATCTGGGCAAAAAGATTTTATATTCTTCATTCAAAAAGATACATGCACCCCTATGTTCATTGCAGCGCTATTCACAGTAGTCAAGACATGGAAACAACCTAAACATCCGTAAGCAGTTGAATGGATTAAGAAGATATGGTACATATACACAAATGGAATACTACTCAGCCATAAAAAAGAACAAATTAATGTCATTTGCAATGACATGGATGCAACTGGAGATTCTGAAACGAAGTGAAGTAAGCCAGAAAGAAGTGTGATATCACTTATTCATGGAATCTAAAACTGGAGATTTTCATACTAAGTGAAGTATGTCAGAAAGAGAAAGACGTACTATATGAAATCACTTATATGTGCATTCTAAAATATGGCACTGATGACCCTATCTACAAAACAGAAACAGACTCACAGACATAGAGAACAGACTTATGATTGCCAAGGGGGAAGAGAAGGGAATCGGATGGACAGGAAATTTGCAGTTGGTAGGTGCAAACTATCACATTTAGCATGGATAAGCAATGAGGTCTTATTGTACAGTGCAGGAAGCTATATCCAATCTCTTGGAATAGAACATAATGGAAGATAGTAGGAGAAATATAATGTATATATGTTATTACTGAGTCACTTTGTCATACAGAGAAATTGACTCAACACTGTAAATCAATTATCCTTAAAAAAAAAATGAGGATCCTGCAGTGCTGCAGATGTGGTTGCAAGTGCAGCTCAAATATTGTCCCTGGCCTGGTAACTGTATATGCAAGGGGCAGATAAAAAGGTAAAAAAATTCTGTGACTAACTTCTTACTTTCTATGAAATTTAATCTTCCTGAGCCCCGGTTTCACCACTTTTTTTTTTGTTTTGCTTTTTAGGGATTTACTCACTAAACCAATATTACCTGAGTGCCTCCTATGCTCATAGCTTCTTGCTACTCCCTGAAATTAACACTTCATCACTATGCTAAGGTTCCATTGGTAACGTTTACAGCTATCAGTAATCCATTTCCTCTGCTACTTCTGCATCAGGGCTTTGCTTCCTGTTTTCCATGTGATCAAAGAAATGTAAAGGCAGTGTACATTTTCATGTTTGGTGACTCAGACTTTACCATGGGTTTTTTTGTTGAGCTGCCAAAATGTTGATGATCTTGTGTGTGGCTACATCAGAGAGCAATGTAACCATGTTTTGAGAAAGTGCTTTATAAACCCTAAAGTATTGGAAAAGTGAGGGCTTGATTTCCCAATGCAGAGACAAAGGCAGGAAGGAGTGGCTGGAACTGGGATTTGAGTCTCAAGCTGACTTTAGAGGAAATTTTTAAGGATCTATTCACTGCTGATTAAATTTCTGATCAGTCTTTGCTGACTCTCCTAGACATCTGGGCCTTTAAACGTCAAATGCTCTTTTAATCTCCTGTCACCATGAACTGGTGTTTCCTCCAGGCTCTTCAAGTTATCTCAGCTAAGACCAAGGAGCTGCCAGCAATAATGAGGAAAATTCAGATTCTCACTCTTTCAAAAAGATGTCGGATTTTAATGTCCCAAGTCATTGAGAGAGAGACTCTTCTAAGACATATCAGTCTCTAAAAGAATGTTTCACATAGATCAGCATGAAATTATTTGTTGTGTTGCTGTGGATCTCCTGGGAATTTCGAAAGTTGGAGAATGGTTTATTAAACATTTTGTTTTTCCTTAAACAATAGTAAAGGAAAAGCCAGACCTTTATTCTATCTGTTTGAGTAAGCATTCCAACAAAGATCTATTCATTGTGTACAGTGCATGAGCTTGAGTTGTCCTGACAGAAAAGAAAAATTGTACTGAAATGCAAAAACAGAACTGACAAACAAAGTGCTGGTCATTGTAAGCATGTTGCAATTTAAAGAGGTATAACTTAAAAATTCATAATGAATAACAGTTTACATAGCATTTTAATATTCATTAAATCTTTGTACAGTGCTCTATGAAAATGAGAATTAAAAAAAAATAGAAACATGCTTATTGCATTGGTAGGCATTCTTTTATGTTCTAAAGCTGTATTGACCAATGTCAGGGTCTCCTGTGGTGCCATTTTACTTCTTTTTCCAATATGGTCATTTGATGCAGCCTTCAGTCTACCATCTGTGATTAGTATAAGAATTAATTCTAAACCGGGTACTGTGCATAACAGTGGTGATTTAGAGAAGTCTGTTTTCAAAAAAAAATTATATTTTGAGGAGAGACAGGCATGTACAAAATTACAGGATAGTGGTATTGGAATAGAAGATTGCACAAGCTGCACAAGGGCGGGGCATATGATGCATAAGAAAGAGCAGAGACTGGAGGGGGCAACAGATGGTGAAAGCATCCTAGAGGGGTCTCTTGACCCGCCTCTTGAAAGATGAGAATTTGCTCTCTGAATGGGATACTGGGAGGGGCATTCTAGGAAGCAGAAAAATTATAGGCAACAAATGTGAGTGGAACTGCAAAGAGCTTCATAAGGCTGAGCATATATTTGGACACCAGGTGGTGAGAAGTGTCAAAATACCACTAGATCCATTTCATTCCTGATGCCTTTTCAGACACAGACGCTTTTCTTTAAAAATCCCTTAGAGAGATTTAATGTTGATCACTTTATGAATTGTCTTTTATAGACCTAGGCCCTATAATCAAGATCTGTGCTATGTCCAAGTTTATGCTTTTGAGATGCATACTTCTACTTAGAAAATGATACTAATGGATTTGCAAAACAATGAACAATATTGTCATAATTAAATATAAAACGATGTGGCATGTAAGCAACTTCTCTAGAAATCCAGAGTGATGACTTAACCAGTAACAGATGACTTATGGAGGGATTGGGATTTAAATAAGGAATTTTAGGATGTATATGATTCGAACAGGGGAATGTCAAGAGAAGATAAGAATGAAAATATGGATTTAAAAATTCAAATTCTTTGAACTGGAGAGTAGAACAGCGGTGGTCAGGAGCTGAGGAAGAGCTGAAGAGTCAGATAATGGAGACACATACAGTTATATGATGAATCAATTCTTGGAATCTAATGTACAGCATAGTGATTATATATACTGTATTATATATTTTACATTTGCTAGGAAAATAGATCTTAAGTGTTCTCACCACAAAAAAGAAACATATCTATGTGGCTGTGTTAATCAATTTGGTTGTGGTAATGATTTGACCATATATATGTATATCAAATCATAACATCTGACATCTTAAAAATCATGTTATACCACCTAAATGTATACACATTTATCAATTATACCTCAGTGAGGCTTGGGGAAAAAGAAACACAGAAGCAGAAATGAGCATACTGTGTTGCTAAGGAAATGAAACAAAATGATGTGCATCCATTCATTCCACAAACTGTACTAAAGGACTGCAATATGACAAGCACTGTGGAGAAAATAGGTTGGAAAGCAGACAGCATGATACCATTTTCTCTCATTCATCCATCCATATATTGAACTACCTGTTTGATAGTTAGTTGTTTAGTGCTTACTCTGTGCCAAGCATTGGAATGGGAACTTAGGATGTAAAAATGGCACCAAATCAAAGCTCTAGAGCTACAAGGGAGCACAGGCCTAGAGTAATCTAATCCTGATCCTTGCTCTGCACTAAATTCTGTTGTAGACCACATTCCAGTCCTAGTTCTTCCTTGTCTACTCAATTATGATATGCAGTTGGAAAATTTATCTAAGGAGTTGTAAAAAAAAAGCAAAGTGCATAGCACTGGGAACTTGGATTAGGCTAGTGGTGCCTAGGTTGGACAGGAATAATTTCAAAGCAAGGAATTCACCCAGATTTGATCTTTGATAAGATTTTGGGGATGATAAAGATCTACATTTAGTGAGATGTGTGTGTGTTTCCTTGCTTGCTAATATGAAGCATGTTAATGCAAAAGTCAAATAGGAAATAGGAAAGTTAAGAAGGAAAGTTAAAGATGTTGGTAGAAGTCACTATGTCCTAGAAACCAAATCTAGTATTTCAACAAAAAATACACTACAGACTTATTGGAAATTCATCCCACTGCAGAATTGGGAAAAGACCATACCATTTGTATGACTTAGTTCCCTGTTTAGTAGCTGATTCTGTTGTGCTTGGAACCCAAGACTCAGTGATGTCATTAAGATTATTTTTCCTGAAGATAACTGGGCTGTTACTTTTGAAAATGGTAAAGAAAATGCCTTAAATATATGTCAAAATCAAGACAGATTGGAACAGCTGGAGATTTCTATAGTATTACACAAAAGTGAATACACTGAGAAGCTACAAAAGGCACACTGCTGGGATAGGCTGTAAGACTGGGCTTAGCTGATCTCCATAAATGATTGGGCTCAAGACTTTCAACATTTGCTTTATTTTGATAGTTTTGTGCACACATAAAGAGAGAGTGATAATTAGAGGGAGAGAAAGAAAGGGAGATGTTTATACACCTTACACACTACAGGCTTATTGGACAATTCATCCCACTGCAGAACTGGGACAAGACCAACAGCTGTTCCAATCTGTCTTGATATATATCTTTATATATATAAAGGATGTTTACATACTCAAAAAAATATATATATGACATTGTATCCCAGGGTATCTACATGTTTTGTAGGATTTTAAGTAATTTTACCAGATGTTTGTAGGAAACTGTTGTCTCCTTATGTGGTGGTAAGTTTTTCAGAATTTCTGAAGGCTAAAGATCACCTGCTTTCAGTGGCCATATGCATTTTACTTGATGTGTGATTCTTCTGCCTCAGCTAATTTTAGCATTACTGGTATTACCTTGAATTTAAGAGGATGCTGGTTTGTATGAACTTCAGGGAGGTCATGTGGTTATCCAGAGATGTCAGCCTGGTCATTTTCTTCGAAGCTGAGCATGTGAAAATAATTAATGGGCTGGTTTATTGACATGCACTGAGGTATTCTTCTCTTTGTGGTTTCAATTACCAGCTTCAATAAACTAATTTCAGATTTTATCTGAAGTACCAGTAATCACATGGCCCAAGAAAAATTTCCACCTGAATGTAATTGAATAATGCTTATCACTATTGTCCAGCTAAATCTTAAACCTAAGACATACACAAAGGCTTAATGTCTACGTAAACCAGAAGGTGTTAAATGCCTTCCTGAGAGTTCTCAAGAATGAGTCATCCTTATTCATTGGCAAATAAACTCTGAGAAAACAAAATAATTAGAAGAAATGTTGGCAACTTAGGCTCAGTTCTGTGCTGGATGTGAAGAATAGATGAAAGGAGTTAGACCTGGGTTCAAATCACCAAATCAGCTGATACAAATATAGGTCAAAAATCTAGAAAGACTGGAAGAAAATCTAATGTATATAGAAACTTAATATGTGATAAAACTAACACTCAACTTGATGGGAAGAGATGGTTTATTTAATAAATAATGATAGCACTATTCATGTTCTCTCTGGGAAAAAATATTAAGACCCTTGTGTGATGAAATATACAAATTGATCTCTGATATATTTTAAAAGTCAGATTGTAAAAACTATAACAATAAAAAATTAACTTTAGGAAAACACTTATGTAACCTGTAGTTGGATATGCAATAGTAAATAATAGAGAAAACCCAGAAAATTTATTCATAAAAAGATCAATAAACCCAACAGTATAAAAAATTAAAATCCCTAGATAACCCAATACTTAAAATGAAGTTAAAAGCTAGATAGTAGGCTAGGAGAAAATGTTTATAGCACGTGACAGAAGGCTAATATTTCTAGCATTAAAAAGAAAGTCAAAACTTATATGAAAAACACAAATAATCCAGAGAAAAATGCATGAATAATATGATCAGAAGATAAATGCAAATAGCTAATGAACATATGAGAAGATACTCAACCTTGGCATTAGTTTAGAAATGAAAATTAAATCAGAAAAATCCCATCTTTCCTATTAGATTTCCATAATTAAATAAACAAACAAATAACATTAAGTGATATAAAGATTATGAGGAAATGGACATATCACATATAGCAGATAGCATAAATATTCATAGACACTTCCAGTATCTTTCAAAGTAACCTGGCAGTATATATTAAAATAAAACATGTACATGGGGAGAGAGAATATGCCAGTAGAGGAGTAGGATGTGAAACTCACCTACTCCCACAATCCATCAAAAATACATGTATATGTGGAACTACTTGTCCAGAACACTTGCTGAAGTCTGACCAAAGAACCCAAAATTCCAGTAGAGAAAGAAAATCTTTGTGAAACTGGATAGAAGACAAGAGAGAAGAAAAAAAATAGATAGAGAAAGGAGAAACAAAGCACCTCGGTCCTGCTCCTGATATCCCTGGGAGAGAGCTGGAAAAGGAGGAAAAACAAACAAAACTCTACACCCCAACAAGTCCCCAAACACCAGAGAGGAGACCAGTCAGACAGAGGAACTTTGGAGTATTGGAGGAGAACACAGCAATCAGACTAAAGCAGTTGAAATGGAAACAGTTCCTTACAAACAGTCAGTGTCATCACCTTGAAATTTCCAATCATAAGCAGGGGCAGACAGGGGCCAGGAACTGAAATTCCAGCTTTGGAGATCATACTCAGACAGAAAACTGAGTCTGGCCACCTGGGGGAAAACTAGAATTGGTAGCATGGAGACAGCCTGGAGGGACTGAAATCTAGAATAACCACATTTGAAGCTGCAAGCTGAGGAATCCCAGTCAGGCTTTGAGGCTAGATGCCATTGTTAGGGGGAGCTGGAGAAAAGGGATGGCCTCCACCACCATACCCTTACCCCCCATGAGTGCTCTGAGATTGCGAGACCTCAACAGCCCCAGCTCTAGGTTTTACCTTTGAGCAGTGGCTGCTTAGCAGCAGCTGCAGAGCAGCCTACAGCCCTTAAGAATGCAGAGAAAGTGGAGCAAATAGAGGTAACCCTTTGAGCAGATGGAGGGGACACAGGAATAATTCAGTCCACACAGCCCCAACCAGCAGCCGGCAGGAGAACACCAAAGTGACTGCTGTAACAGCACAGAAGGCTCAAGGGATCTCAGATGGCCCTTGGTATGGGTGGAGGGCCCCATTTTCCCTAGGGAAAGAAGGTGTTTTTGAAAATGGTGTGGAGGTTCCAGAATTCAGTGGGAAGTCTGCTGAGTTCCCAGAGACCTCCAGATTCCCTAGAAGGCAAAGATAGTTACTTCTGAAGAAGTGCCGAGGGGCAGATTCTGCAAGTCCCTTCTGGGATGGGCATAGAGCCACAGTCTCCCTATCAGGGTAGTGAAAGTCACCTTGGAAAAATGGAAAGCTCCTGGGAGTGCACAAGTGTCTTTCAAGTGGGTGCAATTGGCTTATCACACAGATCACAATCTTAAAAACAGCATGGAAGACCTGGAATTCAGCAGGAAGTCTTCTGAGCTCTTGGAGACCTCTGGATTTCCTAGGAGGCAGAGAAAGTTACTTCTGAAGCAGCTCAGAGGGCCAGGATCCTGCAAATTCCCTTGGGGAGGGTATAGAGCCGTTATCTCCCTACAGGGGTAGAGAAAGTTAACTTGGAAACAGGGAAAGCTCTGGGAGTTTACAAGGGGGCTTCCAAGTGGAGGCAGACCTGCACTTGGCCTAGCACATAGATCATGATCTTGGAAACAGCAAGGAGGGCCCAGAATCTGCCAGGAGGTTTCCTGAGCTGCTGGAGCCCTCCAGATCACCTAGGGCCTAGAGAAAGCTATTTCTGAAGCAGCACAGATGGGCATGATTCTACAAGTGCTCCCTGGCGAGGGTATAGATACACGACCTCCATACAGGGGTGGAGAAAGTTACCTTGGAAAGAGGGAAAGCCCTGGGAGTTCACAAGAGGCCTTCCAGTTGGGTACAGACATGCAATTGGCCTAGCACACAGAACATGGTTTTGGAAACAGCATGCAGAGCCCATCACATGCTCTAGGTACACCTGAGCCACTAACACCTCTGCAAACTTCAAGACAAGGAAACAACTGTGACACCTATATATCTGTTAACAAGGAGACAATAAATATAGAAAGTTAAACATTATGAAACAGCAAAGAAATAAGCTTCAGACAAAGGAACAAGACAAAAACACACGAAAACAATTAAATGACGAGAAGATAAGTAATCTACATGAAAAAGAATTCAGAGTGGTAATAGTAAAGATGTCAAGATCTTGGAAAAAAGATGAAGACAGATAATTTATGGGAAATGTTTAACAAAGAGCTATAGGACCTAAAGAACAAGCAAACTAAGATGTATAGCACAATATCTGAAATGAAGAATACACTAGAAGGAATCAACAGCAGGATAAAGGAGGGAGAATGAACAGGTGACATAGAAGATGGAGTGGTAGATATCACTGTCACAGAAAAAAAAGAGAAAATAATGAAAAGAACTGAGGAAAGCCTAAGAGATCTATGGGACAACATTAAATGTACAAAAATTCACATCATAGGGGTTTCAGAAAAAGAAAAGAGAGAAAAAGGGCCAGAGAAAATACTTGAAGTGATTATAGCTGAAATTGTCCCTAATATTGGAAAGAAGAAACTCTCTCAAGTTGAGGAAGTACAGACGATCCCACACAGGATGAACCCAAAGAGAAACACAGCAAGGCATATACTAATCAAACTGACAAAAATGAAATACAAAGAAAAAATATGAAAAGAAACAAGGGAAAAGCAACAAATAACATATAAAGGAAACTTCATAAGGATAACAGTCATTTTTTCAGCAGAGACTCTGCAAGCTAGAAAACAGTGGCAAGATGTATTTAAGAGGATGAAGGGGAGGAATCCAGAACCAAGAATACTGTACCCAGCAACGCTCTCACTCAGATTTGAAGGAGAGAGCAAAAGATTTTCAGACAAACAAAAGCTAAAATATTTCAGCAACTCAAACCTGTTCTACAACTACAAAAGGAACTTCCCTAAGCAGAAAGAAAAAAAACCACAACTAGAAACAATAAAATTTCAAAAGAGAGAAATCAGTGGTAAAGACAAAGATAATATAAATGTAGAAAATCACCCATTGGCAAAAATGATATCAAGTAGCAGACGAGATGAGAAGACAAATGCAGAACCGTGAAAATGCATTACAAAATGAGAACTGCAAAACAAAATAATAAGAACAATATACACACACATAAAATAAAGCAATCCAAACTTGACACTAAATATAGTCAGAAAATGACAAGAGAAGACAACAAAAGAAGGGAAGGAAAAAGAAAAAGACCCAAAGTAACAACTCAAAGCAATTAATAAAATGACAATAAATATGTACATAATTACACAGAATGTAAATGGATTACATGCTCCAACCACAAGACACAGACCAGCTGAATGGTTACAAAAACAAGACCTATATATATACTGTTCACAAGCAACTCACTTCAGATCTAAGTACACATACAGACTGAAAGTGAGAGAATGGAAGAAGATATTACATACAAATGGAAATCTAAGGAGAGCAGGAGTAGCAATACTCACATCAGAAAAAATAGACTTCAGAATAAAGAAAATTGGAATTTCCAATGTAGCTCTGCAGAAATGAATCTGACTAGAATCCATGAGGATGCAGATTTAATCCCTGGCCTCACTCAGTGGGTAAAGGATCCAGCATTGCCATGAGCTGTGGTGTAGGTTGCAGACGTGGCTTGCATCTGGGGTTGCTGTGGCTGTGGTGTAGGCCAGCAGCTGCAGCTTCAATTGGACCCCTAGCCTGGGAACATCCATATGCTGCAGATATGGCCCCAAAGAAAACCAAAAAAAAAAAAAAAAAAGATTAGAGCAGAAATAAATAGAGACAGAGAACACAGTGGAGGAGATCAATGAAATTGAAAGTAAGTTGGTTCTTTAGAAAGATCAACAAAATTGATAAACCTTTAGCTAGACTCATCAAGAAATAAAAAGGGAGAGGACTCAAATCAATAAAATTAGAAATGAAAAAGGAGAAATCACAACGGGCTCCACAGAAATACAAAGCATCATAAAAGACTACTATAAGCAATGTCAATAAAATTGGCAACCTAGAAGAAATGGACAGATTCTTACAAAGGTACAACCTACCAAGATGGAACCAGAAGAAATAGAAAATATGAACAGACCATATTTTGGTCTGAAATTGAATATGTGATTTAAAACCTTCCAAAAAGCAAAAGTTGAGGACCAGATGGCCACCTAGGTGAATTCTATCAAACATTCAGGGAAGAGTTAACACCTATTCTTCTGAAACTCTTTCAAAAAGTAGCAGAGGAAGACACACTCCCAAGCTCATTCAATGAGGCCACCATCACCCTCATACCAAAACCAGACAAAGATACCACAAAAAAAGAAAATTAAAGACCAATATCACTGATGAACATATATGCAAAAATCCTCAATAAAACACTAGCAAACTGAATCCAAGTATATATTAAAAGGATCATACAACATGATCAAGTAGGATTTATCCCAGGAATGTAAAGATTCTTCAATATCTGCAAATTTATCAATGTGATAAACCACACCAACAAACTGAAGAATAAAAATTATATGATCATCTCAAATAGATGCAGAAAAAGCTTTTGACAAAATTCAACACCATTTCTGATAAAAAGTCCCCCAAGAGTGCTGATAAAGGGAAGCTACTTCAAAATATTAAAAATCACATATGAAAAATCCACAGCTAACATCATTCTCAATGGTGAAAAAATGAAAACATTCCCACTAATATCAGGAACAAGACCAGGATGTCTTGTCACTATTATTCAACATAATTTTGGAAGTTCTATTATTCAACATAATTTTGGAAGTTCTATTATTCAACCTAATTTTGGAAGTTCTATTATCCAACATAATTTTGGAAGTTCTAGACACAGCAATCAGAAGAAAAAGAAATAAAAGGAATCCAAACTGGAAAAGAAGAAGTAAAATTATCACTGTTTGAAGATGACATGATTCTATACTTAAAAAACCCTAAAGACAGCACCAGAAGACTGTTAGAACTAATCAATGAATTTGGCAAATTTGCAGGCTACACAATTAATACACAGAAATCAATTGCATTTCTTTATCCTAGTAATGAAAAATCAGAAAGAAAAATCAGAGAAATCATCCCATTTACAATCTCATCAAAGTGAATAAAATACCTAGGTATAAGCTTACCTAAAGAGACAAAAGACATGTACCCTGAAAACTATAAAACATTGATGAAAGAAATCCAAGATGACATAAACAGATGGAAAGACATACCATGCTCTTGGATTAGAAAAATCAATACTGTCAAAATGACATGGCTACCCAAGGCAATCTACAGATTCAATGCAATCCTTATCAAATTACCAAAGACATTCCTCACAGAACTAGAAGAGAATAATTTAAAATTTGTATGGAAACGAAAGAGACTCCAAATAACCAAACTAATATTGAAAAAGAAAACTAAAATGGAGGAATCAAGCTTCTTGACTTTAGACAATATTACAAAGCTACAGTCATCAAAACAATATGGCACTAACAAAAAAAAAACTAAAAAATAGACCAATGGAACAGGATAGAAAGCCCAGATACAAACCCAAGTTCCTAAGGGCAAATAATCTATGACAAAGGAGGACAGAACCTACTGTGGAAGAAAGATAGCCTTTTCAATAAATGGTGCTAGGAAACCCGGAAAGTTACATGTAAAAGAATGAACACAGGACACTATCTAACACCATATACAAAAATAAACCCAAAATGTATTAAAGACCTAAATATAAGTCCAGACAGTGTAAAACTCTTAGAGGAAAACATAGGCAGAATGCTTTTTGACATAAATCACAGCAACATCTTGTTTGATCCACCTCCTATAATAATGACAATAAAGACACAAATAAACCAATGGGACCTGATCAAACTCAAAATCTTTTTCACAGCAAGGAAACCATTTAAAAAATGAAAAGTCAACCCACAGAATGGGTGAAAAATCTTTGCCAACAATGCAACAGATAAGGGCCTAATCTCTAAAATATACAAACAACTAATGCAACTCAACGACAAAAAACAAACGACCCAAATAAAAAATGGGGAGAAGTCCTAAATAGACATTTCTCCTAAGAAGACATGTGGATGGCCAACAGGCATATGAAAAAATGCTGAATATCACTAATTATTAGAGAAATGCAAATCAAAACTACAATGACATACCACCTCACGGCAGTCAGAATAGCCATCGTCAACAAGTCAACAAATAACAAGTGCTGGAGTGGGTGTAGAGATAAAGGTAACCTCCTCCTCTGTTGGTGGGGATGTAAATTGGTACAACCACTATGGAAAACAGTATAAAGTTACCTCAGGAAACTAAAAGTAGAGCTACCATATGTTCTAGCAATTCCTTGCTGGACATATATCCAAACAAAACTTGCATTGAAAAAGATACATGTACCCTTATGTTCATAGCAGCATTATTCACAATAGCCAAGACATAGAAACATCTAAATGTCCATGACAGATGAATGGATTAAGAAGATGTGGTACATATATACAATGGAATATTGATCAACCAAAACAAGACAAACTAATGCCATTTACGTCAACATGGGTGGATATAGAGACTCTGATACTGAATGAAATAAGCCAGAAATAACAAGACAAACACCACATGATATCACTAATTGGTAGAATCTAAAATATGGATCAGATGATCCTATCTGAAAACAACAAACAAACAAACAAATATAAATAGATCATGGCCAATAAGTGCAGACTTGGCTTTCCCAGGGGGAAAGGGGAGGGAGTGGGATGGATGGGCATTTTGGGGGGTTGGGGGATTCAAACTGTTATATTTGGAATGGATGAGCAATGGGATCCTACTGTACAGCACAGGGAAATGTGTATGATTGGGTCACTTTGTTGTACATCAGAACTTGAGTAAACATTGTAAATCAGCTATACTTAATAAAGATAAAATAGAAAATGCAGAAATCCTAAAGAGATAAAACATGTACATACATTGAGTAGACAGTATTACCTTTAATAATCTTTCCTACTGAAATGAAAGCACTAGTACAGAAATGCATGTCTGAGGCTATTTATTACAGCATTTATTTTCATGGTAAAATAAGATAGTAAAAACCTTAAGGTCTTTCATTGAGGAAATGGTTGGAAAAGTAAGACACATTCAAACTATGTAAGCTCTGTGGCCTTACATATAAATATGTAGCTCTACAAAGGACTGACATGGAGGCTATTCACAGCGTACTGTTTCTTGAAATAAAAAATATTTTTATAAGTAGTACTTTATGTGTGTATGTATTTGAGTGTGTTTTTGTTTGAGCCTAGTGAAAGATGTTTGATGATACTTAATAAACTGTTCACACCAATTATCTCTAGGGTGTCACTAGAAGGAAAGAGAGTGAGATGATTACCTCTCACCTCATATGCTTGTGTATTGTTTCACATGTTACAACACATGCCTTACTTTGTTTCTTTTGTCTGTCTGGTTGGCTGTTTGTTTGTTTGTTTGTTTGTTTTAAAGAACTTATCTGAAATCTTAGTCCCTCTACTTACTGGCCAAGTGACCTTAGAAAGTCACATAACCTCTTTAAGTCTTATTATTTTCATCCAAATATAACAGACTTGTGGTGAAGATTAAGCAAGATATGTTAAGTTCCTAGCACAGAACTTATTATAGTGGGTGATCAACAAATGAAAATTTTCCCTTCCTTTCATTTTACCCTCAATTAACGTGTTTTCAGAGGTGAAAGCCAGTTATCATATTATTAGAACCAAGCCCAAACAGAAGGATGAAGATGCTATAAAAACAAATAAAATGATTTTCTTTGGAGATAAAACAATCCTGAATTTTAAAAAAATCCTGGATGACCCTGCTCATTCCTTCCATGTATCCAGATGTAGAGATATAGATCCAAGAAATAATTTCACTTGACTCATTAAAAGTATGAAATTAAGTGACAAATCCTATGACCTAGAATGCTCCTTGATTTAAATTCAAGATGGGTTGTGTGAAAGCTTTCTCTTCCCCATCCTGCCTGGAACCTTACCCTTTTCATCTCTGGAATGGTGGTGGAATCACTGTTAGTGGCCAAAAAATTCATCACCATCCCTTCAGGAGACTACTTCTTCAATGTTTATTGAATACTTGTTATAGAAATGACAATATGCTAAACCTTTTATAAGCATGTTCTCAATCTCCTAAACAACTCTGTGAAGTATCATCTTAATTTTACAGATAGAGAAGTGAAGGTTATAGAAGTTTAACCCCCTGCTGAATGTTGCATGGTAATAACAATGGTAGCTCCAGGTCTTTCTGCTATAATAATAACTATCCAAATTGGGGAAATCAGAATAAATAGTGGCTTCAAATCTCACTGCAAAATAGTTATTCAAATTCCATTGATAATTTGTCTTAGTTTCTAGGAAAAATTTAGTCATTTAACTAGCATTAAGACTTGTACGGCTTGCAGCTTCTACTCATATTTCAGGCTGAACTCAAATGTCTCTCCTGCTAGGAAGGCTCACAGTAGCTCTTGAGGAAAGGATCAGGGTCAGCTTACTCTCTGGTCTGCATTTAGAATTTAATATTTATTCATCTTAATTGTAATACTTATCATGTTTTATTATAACATGATTTGTTAGTGTGTCTATGTTCCCACCATTAAAAGTGTCTATTAGAGTGGGAGCATATTAAAAATCTGGTTCATTAGAGACGTTCCATTAATTTTTAGATGAACGCACACATTAATAATTATGTATTGAGTAGAATATATGTAGGCTTTAGAGGTCCCCAAGTGAGAGAATGGGGAGTCCTAGTTAGAAGTCCTCCATGTAATGAGTCAAAATTCCAGCAAAGAAAGAAGAATCCAGCACTAAAGGTGTTATTCAAAGCCAATTCCCTCTATGAAACACATTTGAAATCAAAAAGCGGCCAAAAGTCTGTAGCAGTGGGTATTTTAAACATCCTTATTAATAATGGCTCAAAGTGGAGATTTATCACATTTGAGAATAGGGAAAGGGACAGCAAATCAGCTTTAGTGAGAAAAGAGCAAGGGAAGATCTGAGTTCTTATTTAAAATGTATCCATATGCTTTATAACACTAAAGTAGGGATTGCTATATTGAAGTGGAAGCCTTTATTGGTAGGATTGAAATCACTGGAAATATATCTTATGCTAGTATTTATTTTCCCAAGTTTCATTTGCTTTCCTTTGGCCAAAAATTTGGGGACTTAGTTTATTGCTTGAGAGTAAGAAAAGATTGCCTTAGCTGAATATCTTCATGAAAATATGAGTGATTACTTATAACACACAGGAAAATGCTATTTTATTGGCACATATGTTGAAAAGAATAGTTTTTAAAACATTCAATTAGTTGTGCCTTCCAGACAAAATTTAAACACACCCAAAGCAAAAGGATTAAATTTTCATAAAAACCCAACTGTTCTTGGAAACCAATTATTTTCCCATTCAAACTACTCCAAGGGTAATCAAGCTCACTCTTGGCTAATTCCAACCAATGCAGATACATGTTTTTAATTCATAAATCAGACCATGGAACTTCCTTGCCTAAAACTCTCAGTGGCTTTCTACTACATTAGAGTAAAATGCAAACTTTTTTTTTTTTTTTGTCTTTTGTCATTTTAGGGCTGCACCCGCGCGGCATGTGGAGGATCCCAGGCTAGGGGTCTAATCAGAGCTACAGCTGCCGGCTTGCATCACAGCCACAGAAATGTGGGATCCGAGCTGTGTCTGCAACCTGCACCACAGCTCACGGCAACAACGGATCCTTAACCCACTGTGCGAGGCCAGGGATCGAACCTGTAACCTCATGGTTCCTAGTCGGATTCGTTTCCACTGAGCCACGAGGGGAACTCCTTACTGTACTGTGGTCTGTAGAGCCCCCTGCAGAGACATCCCTAGTCTATCAGGCCAACCTCATCTAATCTCATTTTTCTTCTCATCTGGCTCATCAAGTTCAAGTTAACTGGCTTCTTCTCCCTTCCTTGAACACAGCATTCTCTTCTCTACCAAGACCTGCTCCTCTCCTCTGTCTTGGACACCCTCTCGCCTACCATTCTCAGTCCTTCCAGGGTCTGGTAGAAACCACTTCTAGAGAAATTATCTCTGACCATTCTCCCTAGGTTACCTCCCCCATTAATGCTATATTCTGTAATTCATTACTGTTTTAGTTATTTCTATAATATACTTAACAAAGAGTTCTAATTACATAAATATGCATATGTAAACTTGAAGATAAAAAATATCTCCCATGTTCCCCACTAGACTGCAAGATCCATGAAAACAGGAACCTTATCTGCTTTATTCATTACTAACTACTGAGAACTGATGACAGTGCCTGGCACATTGAGAAGGTCCTCAGTAAGTATTTGCTGCATGAATTCTCAGTGTCAAGCCTAATGCCTGGCATATCATAGGCTGTCAATAAACACTTTTTAATTGTGTTTTTCTTATTCCCATAGGATTTAGAAAGTCACCTAAAGTGCATAAATTAATTCCAAGTGCCAACTCCCTATCCACCATGCTAAGATGATAAGTGGCAGTTTAGGACAAATGAATAGAGAGGATGCCTAAAAGCTTAGAATGACTTTGGACCATCTTCTCTAGGATAAAAATGTCATCAAGAAGGATTTTATCTCAATATCAGACTTGACCCCTTTAGTTCTTTTGCACTATTTCTTATTTTTAGGAACTTTTTTTCAATTTATCTGGGAGTTACCATGATTTTTTTTGTTTGTTTTTTGGACAATGGTCATAGCATGTGAAAGTTCCCAGGCTGGGGATCAAACCTGAGCCACAGCAGTGACAATAATGCCAGATCGACTTCTAGGCCACCAGGTAAATTCACCATGATGTTTTTGATAAACTAAACTTAAGCTTTTTGTTTCACTGGTTTTGAATAAGCAGCTGACAGGTTTTGCTTTGAGTTTTCCAAGGCTCATGTTTTAAACAACTGAAACCACAGTCATGGAGCATCTTTCATAGTTCACTAGACCTAGAGCCAAGAGAACATTTAGGACTTGTGGTTTATAGTATCAATGACAGTATTGCCATGGGGAAATGTTTTGGCAAGATGAAACATAGCTGTGATGCAGCAGTTAAGTTCCATTGTTTATGCTCTGTGAAAATTAATTTGCAAAAATATCCAAGTCTGGTGTGTGTTCTAGTTTACATGTAAATTAAAAGATTGTGTGAAAAGGATTTTAGAGATGATGTCATTCAAACATAATCAGAGTAAGTCTCACTCAATTTTACTTTATATTTACTTTTTTCTCAACAATAAGTTGTATCAGTCAAGCTAGAAAAAAGATACATTAGCTAAAAAGCCATAATAATTGATGCTTTAAACAATAACAGAAAGTTTAAAATTTTGACTTATTGGTACAACCATGAGAATTAAGAGCAAAGTAATTCAATAATGTTTCTCTAAATTTGGAAATAGAAGCATCATAATATTTTATAAAGCTACTTCTGCTCCCAGGGGTGACATCAGGTATTAATAAACCTGAAGCCTCAAAAAATGTGGAACATAGTTAAATATAAGAATCCAGGGGATAACTGAGAGTTTTGCACAAAACCAGGAGTGTTTCTTACTCAATTTTGAAGCCTTAGTTCATTTGTCCAGGCTTTCTCTGTAGGAAAATTCTACTGGCACACACCCATGCTCCACTAAGCAAGAGCAGCTCCTGCCCCTGTTTTCACAGCCTTCACCTATGTCATTTCTCTAGAAACTAAATTATAATGCATTTGTAGACCTATCTCTTGTTCACTTGACACATGAGGTTTCTGGACTAGCTTGGAGACCTTATTTATTGTCCCAACACATCACAGTGATTCTAAGAGCATTGATGTCTTTCATCTGGACTAGAATCTGTTTAGTCAGCTCTTCATGAGCAGTCATCCCCATTAGGTGTCCTTAGGGCCTGCAGATGAGACCCAAACATATCCTCAGTTGCCTGAATAAAAACCTTTTTCTACCCATCCATATTCAAATTTTTTTAATCCTTTCATTTTCATGATTGATATGTAAAGCAGTTTGGTTTGAACTTTTGCACTTTAAATTTATTTTAACTGGAAAACAGGCATTAGTATTACTCTTGATTTACCAAGAAAGAAATGGTAGCAAAAGTCTTACGATGACAATGACAACAATTTAACTCTAAAACTAGGACTCTAATAATGAATCTGCTCATGTGTGGAGCCTGCTGGGAAGGAAGGGATTTAGAGCACTGGAGGTGTATTAGCACTTGGAATCTTGAAACCTGGGTACTGGCCCTTTCTCTGTCCTTCCCTGCCTCTCCCTGGCTATGTAGCCTTGGGTTGAGGACTTTCTCTGCCTTTATGGTCTTAATTTCACGAATTCATTAGATTAGATGATCTCTAAGGTGGTTTCTGTTTCTGAAATACTATTAATTTATGGCTGACTTAAAATGAGCACTCTAGTGGTGAATACATTTTGATACCTCTTCAGAAGTGGAGTTAATGGGGGACACAGCTGAGCAAGGAAGAGTGTTTCTCAGTTATTCCTCAATTGACTAAGCAGGTGGCTAGAACCAGACATGCAGGCCTCAATACTGAAGTGTATATATAAAACCCTGAAATAGTTTGTCATAAAGAATGCAACAAAAGCAAAGCTGCCAGATGTTTGTATAAAGCTTTTGCTATTTGTGTGTTTGTGGGGATACTTTTGAAGTTTATCAGTAAAGCACAGCAGCATCTGCCTGTCCATGTTGCCACATAACAGTAGTCTTGCCATCCATTTATAGGGTTGAAATTATTTCTGTTAACAATTTTCAAGGGAGTAAATGAAATGCAATATAGACCAGCTATTACTATGTTTATCATGAATCTGCCTTCCAGGGAAGCCCACCCCACCCCCACCCAGGAAACCATAGATGGCTTGATTGTCAAAGAAGTTACTGTCTCACAGAGTTTGAAATATTAAGGGGGTTGTATCAGTTTTCTATTGTGGATCTAACAAATAATTACACTTAGTGACTTAACACAAAATTATTATGTTAGAATTCTGGAGGTGAGAAGTCTGAAATGAGTCCCATGGGATTTAAACCAGTTTCAGCAGACTGGTGTTCCTTTTGGAGATTCTAGGGGAGAATCTGTTGCTTTGTTCCATCTTTCTGAGGCCACCTGCATTCTTTGATTTATATCCCCTTCTTCTGTCTTCAAAGCCAGTATCTTCCATCCTCTCCTAACTCTCTTTCCATCTTTAAATATTTTTTCTACATCTCTAATCCCCCTACACCTGCCTCTTAAAAAAAAAAAAAAAAAAACTTGTATTGGGCCCAGATAACACAATATAATCTACCCATTTAAAGATACTTTATAATTCCTGCCTAGTACATTTTGCAGTGTAAGGTACCACATTCACATATTCTGATGTTAGGATGTGAACATCTTTGGAAGGTGTTGTTATTCAGCCTGCAATAGAGGCCATAGAAATAAATGCCTGAACAAGGCCCAAGAAATAAATGGCTCTTTAAGGTCACGCAGCTAATTTGTGGCAGTGCCATCACTGTACCCTTGGCATCCTAACATCTGCTATTTTTAGGTGCATCACTGACAAGGAGAAGTAGAAGCATGCACTAATGGTGGCTTTGTTTTTTTTATAATAAACTTGAAATGATTGAGGAATGAGTACAAAATTAAGTTAGTTATTTAATAAGAGCATTTTAGAGATGATAGAAGTTTATACTTTTTAAAATACATTTTTAATGCAAGAGCTTCCTTAAATATTATAATTTTGCTTGGTCATGTTACTTTCTAAAGATAAAGTGACTTGCAATGATAAAGTAGTTAAATAATGATGGGAAATGAAAGTGCCAAAAAAACACATGTATTCTTTTTTCTACTCTTCCTTCCCCTTCTCCTCCTTATCTTTCTCCCGATGTAACCCTGGCAATTGCTGCTATTTTGAAAATCAATTAGAGCTGGAAAATCACTTCAAACTTTTTAAGTTAAAGGGAATGGACTATCAAAGGTGTATTGCCATGACTTAACCCAAATTAGGTATTTGCTATATTTCACAATTAAGCCCATCATATTTTGCTATTGAAACATTCTTCTAAGAAACTAGGGAACTGTTTTTAGCTCTTCTCCCACTTCTGCCCAATAATTACATGTAGCAATTAAAAAATTTGGATTTAGATGGAACTAGACATACCACCTAGTCCAGTTCTTCCTCTATTAAAGAGGATCTTTGGCAAATATTTGTCATACACCTGTCTTGCATCAGTTTTCGCCATCCATGACATGGGAAGGAACAATGGATGTTGTAAATTAAAGGTGGTATTAAGTTTGAGTTCCTAATAGGACAGGTACATTTGAGAGGATTATAACTTTATTGTTAGGCTCATCTTCCCTAGAAATCACTCCTTGTTTCCACTTCTACTGCTGCGGCATTTGGTGCCCCTCATCTACAGTTCCATCATACACTTGACTTAAGCTTACCCTGTACTCCACCCCCAGTGTGGTAATTGTTCTTACATGTGTCTGCCTTCTGCAAAATTCTATCTAAACTAGAAATAGACATGCAATAGAAGCTCACTATACTGCTGATGGATGCTCTGGTTATGTACAATGACCATATCAGCAGCACATGGAAGACACATGAATCCAAACCTTCAATAAGAATAGTGCAGGGGCAGAAAAATGTTGAAGATATAGTTTCTGATCTTCAGTGGTAGAAAATTATTAGATTAGCTCCCCTACCTCTCTAATTTCTTAAGCAGAAAAAAATAGAATGGGAAATTGCCCCAGAAATTTATTTTTATTATTTTTTAATGTGACACTGAAGATGTGTAGATGATTTCCCTTTGGATATTTGTATTTGGCATTCAGTGTCATCTTTTTCTGCTTATCAGTAAACACATTTTTCAGCTGCTATTACATTAAGTCAAGCTGCCAAGCTCCTGTCTTGCATTGATTGGGAGTCATAAAATAATTCACTCCATCAGTTTAGTCCTGACAACCCCCAGACTTGTATGTGTCGAATGCTATTTTCTTTGAAAAGCTTGTAATACTTTCTATCTAGAACAAGGTTGATTCCCATATCATTCTTGCTAAACAGAAAAAGCAAAGCATCAACTCAGGAGATGATAAATATTTAATGTGCTTCAATTTGAAAAGATGATGTAGCCTGACTGTGCCCATTAAGGCATTAATACTAACTGTACCCATCAATGAGGTCATCAGATGAATGGGTTTGAAATAAGAAAATTTGATCTTATGATATCATGAGGGTAAGACTTAGAGAAACTGACCAAGATTTGGGCCAGAAAATTGCTATAGTGACACCATGGGGTCTCTATGGATGGGAAACACTGAATGGCTCTCTAATTTTATGACTTTTGTGCCATAACTCTTTTTACACTATTTTACCAGCCTTCCATCCAGCCTGATTATGCAATTTCTTTTTGTTTCTAGTTCCTTCTTTCTGGGGCTTGGTGAACTCAGCTTGGAATCTTTGCTCTGTGGGGAAAAGGCAGTCGCCAGTCAACATAGAGACCAGTCACATGATCTTCGATCCCTTTCTGACACCCCTTCGCATCAACACTGGGGGCAGGAAGGTAAGCAGCCATGTCATTTCCCTTGTGAAGCTGAAGACAGAGTGAGATGCTGGTTCTGAAATCCAGTCGTCAATCCTCAATCTCTGTGATGAGTTTGTCTTTCCACCTAGGAGCATTATCACACCCCTCAGGCCTATTGCCAAAAAACGTAATTACTTCTAAATTGTGCTTTTTTCTCCCTACCTAGTCCAAACCTTGTGCTTCTAATTACTTGGTACTCGCTGGAGGTTGTCGAAGCCAACCTGGCTCCCTTGGTAGCCCAAGAAGGTCAGGAAATTGTGTTGCCTTTCCTGTGTATCAAGCTGGGAAAATTCTTCCTCTCAAAAATCTTTTCCTGAGGCTTCTCTTAACTGCAACAAAGTGAAACAATTTTTTTTAACAAAAGTAAAATCAGACATTTGTCATTCTGAAAGGAGAAATAAAAATCAACTTGTGATTTATAAGAAAATCAATAATTAATCTTCTTACAGCTTGCTGGCTAAGAATCTTAGCTTCTGCATGTAAATGCTGCACCACACTTTCTGATTTTCACACCAATATCCCCCCTTCCCTCTCCTCCCACCCATGATGAGACCCTCCTTGATTTGTGGAAGAGCATAATGTCCATAAGTTTTTCTCATCACTGAAGTCTAGCTGGTTTATTTCTATTTGGCTACCTTTTCCTGTTGAGTAGATTGTTGAAGGTGGAATACACACACATACAAAATTGTGTTTGAAGGTGATTTAGCTGTTGTGAACTCAAGAGGAATGGAAAATCATTTGTGTGCATGAAACTGGGGTTAAAATTACTTATAACTTTTGCTACTGCTGACAGATGATTCTCCAGGGTCTGGGCTCTTTGGGCTCTGCTTTCTATTCTGCTTATGCAGCCTGTTCACCTTAATTACCACGAGTTTGTAAGTACTCATTTTTCATTCTGATATATTGGAATTTTTTCTCATAACATAATTTTCACCAAAAAAAGAAAAATTAAATGACTCATCAAAGTGTTGTTTGCGACTTTGACTCAGGTCACAAGGCAATTTTTGAAGGACCTTGCATGTGATTGAGGCCATTTGGCTAAATGCTGTTTGTGTGCTGTTTTTAAATAAGAAATGAGAAGAATTTTTGTAAAAAGGTTCTCTTACAGTTTATTTTTATGATTCTACAGAAAACTAATCTTAGTGTTCCACTTGCAGCTTTATTTTTACAAACGCTTAAAGGAACTTGACTTGGGTTCTACATCTCTCCCTCTCTCTAAAAGTGTGAATCAGTCAAGTCATGAGCATGTACAGTTTCACTGACCAGTATTCAAGAAGGGCAAGTTGCAGTTTTGGGTATTTACTAAATTGTTTCTTTTTGGGGAAGGCGATGAAGGGAACAATTGTTATTCTAGGCAAAGTGAAAAATGAAAAAAGTAAAAAACAAAAACAAAACCAACCAAACAAAAAAGCCCTCCCACACAAATAAAGCAGAACAGAAACTGGTATCTGAATTCCAGAAATTTTTTCCTGAAAGAAGGCCAGCAAGGCCAAAGCATGGAGACCAAAGAGGAGGTGGTGGGAGATAAGGATGAAAAAGAAAGACAGGGGCCAGATCCTGAGACTGTATTAGGAAATGGGTTTTTTTTTCATAAGAATATGATAAGGATTTGAAGCATTTTAAAGTAAAGGAAATGTAGCAAGCAAACACAAATGATGGATGTACACATTTCATTTTCCATGAAGCAATTTTAGAGGAAAATCTTGATGTGAAAAATTAAAAGAAAAAAACTAGTTCATGACAGCTTCCCTCTTAAATATATTGGGAAAGAAGAGAATGTGAGATAGTCTGGAGTTTAAAATTACCAGTAAGATATATTCTCTTTTGGTGTTTTTTGTTGTTATATGATTCAAAAAAATATTTTCAATTCAGCAAAGTGTACCTGATCCAAATCAATTTTCGAATTCATTGAAGTTTGCAATTTTGGAAACATTTACTTTGACAATGTAAATATTTATGTCTGGTATAACTTGTTTTGTCAGCTGTTTGAACAGCTGAGAACTGTCTGACGGTTTCCTTTGTATTTGTAAAAGGTGGAAAATAAAATATAGATTGTAATAGGATAAACTAACTGGTACTGAAATGCCTAAACTTGATAGACAATAGTTAAATCAGGTTTGTAATCTTTCTAAAGGTGATATTTAATGAGTTGGAGACTTATTTTCGAAGTGAGCATTCAAATCACTAGCTCCAAGTTTTCCTTGAAGAAAAGTGTATCCACCTCAAAAGATTGTAAAAACATCCCTGCAAAACTGGGAAGTTTTGTAGAATTTGGACAACATATCATATTTTTAAGTCTGAGATCAGCTGGATATCAAAACATTAAATGCATCCCATTATTATGTGTTTTATGTCACATTTTTATCAATGAGCATTATTTCTGCTTAAGTTTAAATGTACCTTATTTACAAACCTATGAAACAGCTCTGCAGCAGTCCCTGACTGTGTTTGTTTGATCATATCTGACCTGAGATAGGGCTCAGAGGAAGAATTAGGGACATGCTTTTTTAACATGGACTAGAGCTGAAATTCAATATCAGTCTGAGACTGCAAAGAGTAATAGTTATATGAGAATCAAAATACACCATGTTTTGGATATAATAAAGGACATTTATTTTACTTGAAGAATATAATTTATTTTACCTTTTATTTAGCTTTTAAATTTAATTTTTATTTTACATTGGCATGTGGTTGATTTATAATATTGTGTTAATTTCAAGTGTACAGCAAAGTTATACATACACATACAGCCATTCTTTTTCAGATTCTTTTCCCACATAGGTTATTAGAGAATATTGAGTTTCCTATGCTATACAGTAGTTCCTTTTTGATTATCTATTTTATATATAGTAGTGTGTATATTTTAATTAAAAACTGCTAATTAATCGTTCCCCCCACCTTACCCCTTTGGTAACCATAAGTTTGTTTTCTGTGTCTGTGAGTCTATTTCTGTTTTTAAATAGGTCATTTGTGTCATTTTAAAAATTAGATTCCACATATAAATGACATCATATGATATTTATCTTTTTCTGTCTGACTTATTTCACCTTGTTTGATAATCTCTGGGTCCATCCATATTGCTCCATGGAATTATTTCATTATTTTTTGTGGCAGAGTATGTATGTACCACATCTTCTTTATCCAGTCCTCTGTAGATAAAAATTTAGGTTGCTTCCACGTCTTGGCTATTGTGAGTTGTGCTGCAGTGAACATTGGTGTGCATGTATCTTTTCAAAGTATTGTTTTCTCTGGATATAGGCCAGGGGGTGGCCTGGCCAGACCAGATGATAGTTCTATTTTTAGCGTTTTGAGGAACCTCCATACTGTTACCCATAGTGTCTGTGTAGAATGGTTCTTTTTTCTCCACACCCTCTCCAGCATTTACTCTTTGTAGATGTTTTGATGATGGTCATTCTAACTAGTTTCAGTGATAACCTCACTGTAGTTTTGATTTGCATTTATCTAATAATGAGTGATGTTGAGCATCTTTTCATGTCCTTTTTGGCTCTCTGCCTATATTGTTTGGAGAAATGTCCATTTAGATCTTCTGCCCATTTTTTGATTGGGTCGTTTGATTTTTTTGATATTGAGCTACATGAGCTGTTATCTATTTGGGAGATTAATGCCTTGTCAGACACTTTGCTTGCAGATATTTTCTCCCATTCTCTGTGTTGTTTTTTAAAGTTTGTTTATGCTTTTCTCTGATGTTCAAAGGCTTTTAAGTTTAATTAGGTCCAACTTGTTTATTTTTGTTTTTATTTTCATTACTCTAGGAGGTAGATTCAAAAAGGTATCGCTGAAATTTATGTCAAAGAGTATTCTGCGTATGTTTTCCTCTTAAGAGTTTTATAGTATCTGCCATTACATTTAGGTCTTTAATCCATTTTGAGTTTTTGTGTATGATTTTAGAGAATATTCTAATTTAATTCTTTTATATGCAGCTATCCAGTTTCCCAGCCACATTTATTGAAAAGACTGTCTTCTCCATTGTATATTCTTGCCTTCTTTGTCACAGTTTAGTTGACTATAGGTATGTGGGTTTAGTTTGGGGCTTTCTCTCCTGTTCTACTGATCTGTATGTCTGGTTTTGTGCTAGTACCCTGCTTTTTTGATAATTGTACCTTTGTAGTATAGTCTGAAGTCAGGGATCCTGACCCTCCAGCTCCATTTGTCTTTCTCAGGATTGCTTTGGCTATTTGGGATCTTTTGTGTTTCCATACAAATTTACTTTTTTTCTATTTCTGTGAAAAATGCCATTAGTAATTTTATAGGGATTGCACTGAATCTGTAAATTGCCTTGGATTGTATAGTCATTTTGATAATGTTGGTACTTCCATTCTAGGAACATGATATATCTCCCCATCTGTTTGTATTATTCTGTTACTTTTATCAGTGTTTTAGAGTTTTCAGCATATAGGTCTTTTACCTCCTTAAGTATGTTTATTCCAAGGTATTTTTTTTGATATCATCGTAAGTGGGATTGTTTCCTTTTTTATCTGATCTTTTGTTGTTAGTGTATAGACTTGTGTGTTTTAATTTTCTATGCTTCAAGTTTAGTGAATTAATCGATGAGCTATGGTTGTTTTCAGGTAGCATCTTTCAGATATCTATGTGTAATATCATATCATCTAAAAATAGTGACAGTTTTAGTTCTTCTTTTACACTTTGGATTCCATTAATCTCTTTTTATCCCATTATTGCCATGCCTAGGACTTCTAAAACTATGTTGAGTAAGAGTGGCATGAGTGGACATACCTGTCCTAGTCCTGATCTTAGAGGAAATGCTTTCAGCTTTCACCATTGAAAATGATGTTAGCTGTGGTTTTGTCATATGTGGACTTTATTATGTTGTGGTAAGATTCCTCTATGCAGACTTGCTGGAGAGTTTTTTTTTTTTCATAAATGCTTATTGAATTTTGTAAAAAGTTTTTTCTGCATCTATTGAGATTTTCACATGATTTTTATTCTTCAATTTGTTAATGTGGTGTATCACACTGATTTGTGTATATTGAAAACATTGCATGTATGCCTATGAAAAATCCCACTTGATCATGGCGTGTGATCCTTTTGATGTAATCCTGGGTTCAGATTGCTAGTACTTTGTTGAGCATTTTGCATCTATGTTCATCAGAGATATTGGCCTGTTATTTTATTTTATTGGTGTCTTTGTCTGGTTTTGGTATCAGGGTGATGATAGCATCATAGAATGTGTTTGATAGTGTTCATTCCTCTACAGATTTGGGGAAAGTTTGAAGGATAGGTGTTAACTCTCCTCTAAATGTTTGATGGAGTTCACCTGTAAAGCCATCTGATCCTGGACTTTTGTTTGTTAGAAGTTTTTAAATCACATTTTCAATTTCAGTACTTGTGATTTGTCTGTTTATTTTTTTTTTTCTATTTCTACTTGGTTCTGTCTTGGAAGATTATACCTTAGTAATCTTTTATGATCCATGGTATTTCTATGGTGTCAGTTGTAACTTCTTTTTATTTCAATTTTATTGATTTGAGCCATCTCTCTCTCTCTTTTTTTGGATTGGTCTGGTTAAAGGTTTGTCAATTTTGTTGATCTTTTCAAAGAATGAGCTTTTAGTTTCATTTATCTTTTCCATTGTTTTCTCTGTCTCTATTTCATTTATTTCTGTTCTGACCTTTATGATTTCTTTCTTTCTGCTCACTTTGGATTTTGTTTGTTCTTTCACTGGTTGATTTTGGTGTAAGTTTAGGTTGTTTATTTGAGATTTTTCTTGTTTCCTGAGGTAAATTTGTATTGTCATAAATTCACCTCTTAGAAATGCTTTTTCTGCCTCTCACAGGTTTTAGATCATCATATTTTCATTTCATTTATCTCCAGTATTTTTTGACTTATTATTTGATATCAGTGATCCATTGTTTGTTTACTTACATATTGTTAAGCTTCCACGTGTTTGTGTCCTGAAGACTGCAGTATTACAGTTTTCATGCTTCTGATGTCTGCCTCCTAGTAGGTGAGGTTAGTCCAGGAGCTTGTGCAGGTGTTCTATTGGGAGAGAATGGTACCTTCTCACTGGTAGATGGAGCTGTTTCCTCTTATTCTGGTGAGCTGGACTATGTCAAGTAGTGTGTCTAGAGGTAGCTGTGGGCTCAGGATGACTTTAGGCAGCCTATCTGCTAATGGATGAGAATGTATTCCCTGAGGCTTCCCAACACTGGATCTGCAGACTTTTGGGTAGAGGCGGGTCTTTTTGCCGAAATGATGATTTCAAAGAAAGCTCACTCTGATGCTTATTCCCTAAAGCCCTCACTCCCATAGTGAGCTGTAGCCAATCCTTGGCTCCCAAGGAGGCCCTCTAAGAACCACAGGTAGGTCTGGCCTAGTCTTCTATGGAATCACTGCTTTGCTCTGTGTCCCAGTGCACATAAAAACTCATGTGCACCTTCCAAGAGTGGAATATCTGTTTTCCCCAGTCCTGGGTAGCTCCTGAACTCTAGCTACACTGGCTTTTAAAGCCAAATGCTCTGGGGGCTCTTCCTTCTGATGTCAGGCCAGCAGCTTATAGAGCCTGACATGGCGCTCAGAACTCTCACTCCTGTGGGAGATCCTCTGTGATATAGTTCTTTTCTAGTTTGTAGGTCACCCACCCAGTGGGTGTGGGATTTGCTTATTTCCACCTACAGTCTCATTAGGGTTTCTTCATTGTTTTTTGGTTGTAGATTTTTTTTGTTAAGTTCCAGTGTTTTTTTATCAATGGTTGTTCATCAGTTGTGATTTTGGTGTTTTCTTGAAAGGAGGTGAGCTCAAGTCCTTCTACTCTGGCATCTTGTCTCCTAATCTTTTTTACCCTTTAAGTTGTTTATTTACAATGTTAATTTTTAAGGAATATTTGCTTTTTTCTTGAAGAAGTGTACTTTTTGCCCATTTGTCCATATTTGACACTTAGAACTTTTATGGACAAAATCCAAAATGACTGTCAAACAATAATCACTTTCAAACAATAATCACTTATGGTTGGGATACATTGGATATAAGAATCCTACTTTGGGGATTTCCCTTCATGGTTCAGCAGAAACAAATCTGACTAGTATCCATGAGGGTGCAGGTTCTATCCCTGGCCTTGCTCAGTGGGTTAAGGATATGGTGTTGCTGTGAGCTGTGGTGTAGGTAGCAGATGAGGCTCGGATCTGGTGTGGCTGTAGCTGTGGTGTAGGCTGGCAGCTGCAGCTCTGATTCAGCCCCTAGCCTGTGAATCTCCATATGCTGCAAGTGAAGCCCTAAAAAGACAACAACAACAAAAAAATGGGAGAATTATCAACAAGATGGAGGATTAGAATGACCCTGAGTTTACTTCTTCCCATAGGCACACCAAAATTACAATTACTTATATAGCAGCTATATATAAGGACAACTCAAAAATAATTAAAAGATTTTCACAAATAAAGATATATAAAGGAGGAACTGCAATGAAATTGGTAGGAGGGGTGGAGGCATAATATAGTCATGACCCACACCTTTGGTAGACAACGCATAAATGAGAATACAATAACAAATAAAAAAGTTTGTATTCTGAAGGAGTAAGGGATCCAAGCCCCACATTAGGTTCTCCAAGTGAGAACTCCTGCATCAGGAAGATGAACCCTACAGCAGCTGCTTTGATGGTCAGTGGGACTTGTATATGGTAGAGATAAGGGGCTGCATGAAAGAGAGTCTCAGCATTTAAAGGGTGCATACAAAGTCTTTCATGGTAAAGAACTCTGAGAAGAAACAGTAATTTGAAAAGATCCTGGATCAGACACACTTTTTGACTTTGGAGAGCTTCCCAGAGAAAACATCTACCAAGAAAAGAACAAGGCAAAACTTCAGGAAAAAATAAATAAATAAATGGAGATAAGCAAGGTATCCAATAAAGAGTTCAAGGCAATGATCATTAAGATGCTCAATGAATTCTGGAAATAATTTATTATCACAGTGAAAAGTGTAAAATAGTTAGAAGATGTAAATAATAACCAAAATATCTGAAGAAAACAAGAGTTAATATTTTAAAATACTCTAGAATGGGAGTTCCCATCATGGCTCAGTGGTTAATGAATCCGACTAGGAATGATGAGGTTACAGGTTCGATCCCTGGCCTTGCTCAGTGGGTTAAGGATCCGGCCTTGCCATGAGTTGTGGTGTAGGTTGCAGACGCGGCTCGGATCCCACATTGCTGTGGCTGTGGCGAAGGCCGGCAGCTACAGCTCCTGTTAGACCCCTAGCCTGAGAACCTCCACATACCGCAGGTGCGGCCCTAGATAAGGCAAAAAGAAAAAAATACTCTAGACTGAATCACAGTGGATTAAATGGTATGGAGGAATGGATCAGTTAACTGGAAAAGAGTAGTGGGAATCACTCTAGCTGAACAGAAAATAGCAAAAAAATTATAAAATGAGTATAGTTTAAGATACCTCTAAGACAACATCAAGTGCACTAATATTCACATTGTAGAGGTCCCACGGATAAGAAAGGAAGATACAGAGAGCTTATTTGAAGACATAATAGAGGAAAACGTCCCAAGAAAATAGACATCCAGTTTCAAAGATGCCACTGAGATTAGCAAAGAAGATGAGTCCAAAGAGGGCCACACGAAGACATTATAATTAAAGTAGCAAAAACTAAGAGAGAGAAAATGAAGAGCAACAAGTGAAAATCAACTAGTTACATACAAGGGACCTCCCATTAGTTTACCAGCTGACTTCTTAGCAGAAACTTTGCAAGCCAGAATGGAACGATGCATCCAAAGTGAGATAAATAAAAACCTACAGCCAATAATACCCAGCAAGACTATCATTTAGAGTTGAAGAACATAAGGAGTTTTGGAGAAAAGAAACACTAAAAGAGTTCAGCATCACTAACTGGTTTTACAAGAAATGCTAAAGGGACTTATCTAAGTGGAAAAGACAGGTCACAACTAGACATATGAACTTACAAAAGGAAAAATCTCATGGATAAAGGCAAACATACAGTAATGGTAATAGATTGACAAAAAAAGAACTATAAAAGAAACCCCCCCCAAAATTAACAAAATGGAGCTAAGTACATAAGTAACAATATAATAAGGGTCATGTTTGAGGAGCTCACAGCTAACATCGTCTTTAAAGGATGATGATGAAAGCATTTCCCTTAATATTGGGAACAACAGGAGGACGAGCTCTCTGACCACTTTTATTCAACACAGTACTGAAAGTTTTAGAGCAGTCAGACAAGAAAAATAAATAAGGAAATCAAATTGGAAGGGAAGAAGTAAAATTGTCACTGTCTGCAGCTGACATGACATGTATAGACAATCCTAAAGAAACCAACAAAAAAATATGAGAACTAATCAATTAATTCCATAGGGTTCCAGGATACACAATGTACAAAAATCTATTGTGTTTTATACACTCACAATAAACTATCAAAAAGAGAATTAAGAAAATGGGATTTATAATTTTATCAAAAAATAAAATACCTAAGAATAAATCTAGCCAAGGAGTATTCAAAACACTGTGAGACCTTAACTGAATCAATTGAAGATGTGATGAACAAATGGAAAGAGATAACATGTGCATAGGTTGGAAGAATCAATGTCATGGTGACTATACTACCCAAGTAATGTCATAGTGACTATACTGCCCATATTTAATGAAATATCTATCAAAATCCCAATGGCATTTTTTCAGGGAACAAGAACAAATACCTAGTTGTAAAATTCATATAGAAACACAAAACATCTTGAATATCAAAATAATCTTTTGAAAGAACTGAGCAGGAGGTTTCACACTCCCTGATTTCAACCTAGTCAACAAAACTACAGTAAGTAACAGTATCGTACTGGCACAAAAACAGGCATATAAGTCAATGGAAGAGAATAAAGAGACCAGAAATAAACCCACCCACCTATAGTCAATTAATCTGTAAAAAGAAGACAAAATATATAGTGGAGTAAAGATAGCATCTTCAATAAACGATGTTGGGAAAACAAAAGAATCAGAGTAGACTAATTTCTTATACCAAATACAAAAGCAAACTAAAAATGGATTAAAGATCTAAACAAGACCAGACAGCATAAAACTGCTAAAGGAAACAAGGCAGTTTTGGCATTGACCAAACAATGTTTTTTTGTTTTTTTTTTGATATATATCCTTAGGGAAGGGAAACAAAAACAAAAATAAACAAATGGGACTACAACAAACTAAAGAGATTTTGCAGGGAGGTGGAACTCACACACACTGCTGCTGCCACTCCAAAATGATTTGAGCACCTTGTCAGTCTGCATAAGGCTCATTACCACTTCCCAGGGCCCTGCAACTAGGAGTAGCCAGTGGCCCCTTCCTGCAGGTCCTTGCTGTTGTTGAGAGCCCAGCAACCAAGCACTGACTACTAGCCCCACCCATTGCCTCCTTCTCCATGGAAACACACTCAGCACCCTGGGGATAACAGCCTGCTCACACCAAAAGAGAGAGAGAGGGAGGGAGGGAGGGAGGGAGAGAGAGAGAGAGAGAAAAGAGAGAGAAAGAGAGAGAGAGAGTAAATATTCAAACTCCCACATCAAAAATAAATAATAACCCCCTACAAAATACAAAGGGGTGCTCTTGCGTAGAAGTAGCCAAGCAAGACTACCTAAACTCACAGAAAAAGAAAAACATAAGCAAGATGAAGAAGCTCAGAAATCTTCCCAGTTAAAGGAACAGGAGAATTCAGCTGAAGTAGCAAACAATGAAACAGACCTCAACAGTCTGATAGACATGAGTTCAAAAGAGAGACAGTGAAAATAATGAATTTAGGCTGGATATCAACCAATTGAGTGGAGATAAAAAGTAATGCATATTCCTTTAAAAAGGAACGAGAAAATATAAGAAGGAACACAGAAAAATTAGAAAATTCATTTGCAGAGATGCAAACTGAGCTTAAAGCATTAAAGAGCAGAATGAATAATGGGGAGGAATGAATCAGTGACTTGGAAGACAGAATAATGGAAATCACCCAATCAGGGCAGCAGACAGAAAACCAAATAAAAAAACACACAAGCAATATAAGAAATCTATGGGATAATATAAAGTGGGCTATCTACACATAACAGGAATTCCAGAAGGAGAAGAAAAAGAAAAAGGGATTGAAAATATGCTTGAAGAAATTCTGTCTGAAATTTTCCAAATCTAAAAGAAACTGATATCAAGATACAGGAAGCACAGAAAGCCTCAAACAATTTGAACCCAAATAGGCCCACAAGACATGTTATAATAAAAATGGCAAAGGTTAAAGACAAAAAGAGGATTCTAAAGGCGGCAACAAAAAACTAAGTGTTAATTATAAGGGAACCCCCCATAAGCTGATTTCTCTACAGAAACACTATAGACCAGAAGGGAGTTGCAAGGTATATTCAGAGTTCTGTAAGGAAAAAAATTGCAGCCTAAAATACTCTATCCAGCAAGAATATAATTTAAAATAGAAGGAGAAATAAAGAATTTCTCCAACAAAAGAAGCCAAAAGAGTACAGCAATACTAAACCCATTCTAAAAGAAATACTGAAAGGGCTTCTCTATGTAAAAAAGAAGTAATAAGAAATAGGATGTGGGAAACCACAACTGGAAAGCAATCACTTAAATAAGACAGCATATAGATCTAAAAGAGGAAAAAATATAACTACGTAAAAGTGATTGTAAACACAAGGAAGAGCAAGAGGATATACATGAAGATGTTAAAAAAAGACTACAAGATCATAGAATGTGGGGGAGGACAGTAAGAAAATATGGATTCATTTTTTTTTTCATTTTTTTAATAATGTGTTTGAGCCTATATGGCTATCAGGCTAAAGCAAGCAGGGACAGGAAGGGGTTAACATCCTTAAAAAACAAGGAAGTTATAAATCAAAACCAAACATTTCATTCACAAAAACTGAAAATAAAAGTCCTCAAGAATAAAACAAATGGAAATCATCCAATCAAAAAAAAAAAAAAAAAGAAAGGAAGAAAAGAGAAACATAGAATCAATTGGAAAAAAGATTTAAAATGGCAATAAATACATATCTATCAATAATTACCTTAAATGTCAATGGCCTGAATGCTCCAATAAAAACACACAGAATGGCAGATTGGATAAAAAAAGCAAAAACCTACAATCTACTGTCTACAGGGGACTCACCTTAGGGCAAAGGACACATATAGATTGAAAGCAAGGGGATGAGAAAATATATTTCATGCCAATGGACAAGACAGGAAAGCAGGAGTTGCAATACTCATATCAGACAAAATAGACTTAAAAATGAAGGCCATAAAGAAAGACAAAAAAGGACACTATATTTGGTAAAAGGATCCATTTGAGAAGAGGATATTACCATTGTCAAGATATATGTCCCTAATGTAGGATCACTCAGATACCTACAACAGATACTAACAAACATAAAAGGAGAAATTGATGGGAATACAATCATAGGAGGAGACTCTAACATCCTATTCACATCAATGGACAGATCCTCTAGACAGAAAATCAGTAAGGCAACAGAGGTCCTAAATGACACAATATAAATGTTAGACCTAATTGACATTTTCAGGACATTACATCCAAAAAAACCAGAATATACATTCTTCTCAAGTGCACATGGAACATTCTCAAAGATCAATCATATACTGAGGCAAAAGCAGACCTCAACAAATTTGAGTATAGAAATTATTTCAAGTATCTTCTCTGACCACAATGGCATTAAAATAGAAATCAAACACAGGAAACAAATGAGAACAAAAACTAACTACATGGATAGTAAACAACATGCTACTGAAAAACCATAGGGTCACGAAAAAATCAAGAAGGAAATTAAAAAATACCACGAGACAAATGACAAGGAAGGCACAACCACTCAAAATCTAAGGGTTGCTGCAAAAGTAGTGTTCAGAGGGAAATTCAAAGTGATACTTTTTTCTTCCTCAAAAAGAAGAAAAATCTCAAATCAACAACTTAACTCACCACATAAATTAAGCAGAAAAAGAAGAACAAATGAAAACTAAAGTCAGCAAAAGAAAGGAAATCATAAAGATCAGAGAGGAAATCAATAAAATAGAGATTCAGAAAACAATAGAAAAAAATCAGTAAAACCGATTCTGGTTCTTTGAAAAGGTAAGCAAAATTGACTAACCTCTGGCCATACTCATCAAGAAGAGGAGAGAAAAAACCCAAATAAAATAAGAAGTGAGAAAGCAGAAATCACAAGAGATACTGCAGAAATACAAAAAATCCATAAGAGAATACCATGAACAATTGTATGCCAAGAAATGACAACCTAGAAGAAATGGACAACTTTCTAGAAACTTACAGCCTACCGAAACTTAATCAAGAAGAAGTAGATCAACTGAACAGACTGATCACTAGAAGTGAAATTGAATATATCATGAAAACAATCCCTACAAATAAAAGTCCAGGACCAGATGGCTTCACAAGAGAATTCTACCAAACATACAGAGAGGAAATTATACCCATTCTCATTAAACTTTTCCAAAAGGTTGAAGAAGAAGGAACACTCTCAAAGACATTGTATAATGCCACCATCACCCTAATACCAAAACCAGACAAAGATGCCACCAAAAAAAAAAAATTATAGGCCAATGTCTCTGATGAATATAGATGCAAAAATTCTCAACAAAATTTTATCCAACCAAATCCAACAATATATAAAAAATATCATACACCACCAGGTAGGATTCACCCCAGGTTCATAAGAATAGTTCAGTGTACACAAATCAATCAACATCAAACACCATATTAACAAAAGAAAAAGCAAAACCACATGATTATCTCAATAGATGCAGAAAAAGCATTTGACAACTTCAAACAACCATTCATGATCAAAACTCTTACCAAAGAGGGTATAGAGGGAACATACCTTAATATAAAAAGTCATTTATGACAAACCCACAGACAATATAATACTCAATGGAGAAAAGTCTTCCCACTAAAATCTGAAACAATACAAGAATGCCCACTCTTACCACTTTTATTCAGCATAATATTGGAAGTCCTAACCACAGCAATCAGACAAAAGAAATAAAATGTATCAAAATTGGAAGAGAAGAGGTAAAACTGTCACTTTATGCAGATGATATGATACTGTATATCGAAAACCCTAAGGACTCAACCCAAAAACTAATCAAACTGATCAACAAATTCAGCAAAGTAGCAGAATATAAAATTAACATTCAGAAATCGGTCACATTTCTGTATACTAACAATGAAATATTAGAAAAGGAATACAAAAATACAACACCTATTAAAATTGCACCCCCAAAAAATCAAATATCTTGGAATAAACCTGCCTAAAAAGGTGAAAGACTTATATGACAAGGACTATAAAATATTAATCAAGAAAATTAAAGAGGATTCAAAGAAATGGGAAGATATTCCATGCTCCTGGGTTGGAAAAATTAATATTGTAAAAATGGTCATACTATCCAAAGCAGTCTACCAATTCAATGTAATCCCTATCAAATTACCCATGACATTTTTCACAGAAATAGAACAAACAATCCAAAAATTTATATGGAACCACAAAAGACCCAGAGTTGCCAAAGCAATCCTGAGGAACAAAAACCAAGCAAGAGGCATAACTCTCCCAGATTTCAGACAATATTATAATGCTACAGTAATCAGGACAGTGTGGTACTGGTACCAGAACAGACATACAAACCAATGGACTAGAAGAGAGAATCCAGAAGTAAACCCAGATAGCTATGGTCAATTTTTCTAAGACAATGGAGTCAAGAATATAAAATGGGAAAAAGACAATCTGTTTAGTAAGTGGTGCTGGGAAAACTGGACAGACACATGTAAATCAATGAAACTGGAGCACACCCTCACACATGCACAAAAATAAACTCAAAATGGCTTAAAAACCTAAATATAAGACAAGATACTATCAAACCCCTGGAAGAGAACATAGGCAAAACATTCTCTGATATCAAACTTACAAATATTTTCTCAGGACAGTCTACCAAAATAACAGAAATAAAAGCAAAAATAAACCCATGGGATCTAATCAAACTGACAAGATTTTGCACAGCAAAGGAAACCATAAAAAAAAGCAACCTATAAAATGGGAGAAAATAGTTTCAAATGATGCAACTGATAGGGTCTTAATCTCCAAAATATACAAACAATTTATACAACTCAACAGCAAAAAAAGGCAACAACCCAACTGAAAAATGTGCAAAAGACCTGAATAGACATTTCTTCAAAGAAGATGTACAGATGGCCAACAAGCACAAGAAAAAATACTTAACATCCCTGACTATTAGAGAAATGCAAATCAAAAATACCATGAGATACCACCTCACACCAGTCAGAATGGCCCTCATTAACAAGTCAACAAATAACAAATTCTGGACAAGGTGTGGAGAAAAGTGAACTCTCCTGCACTGTTGGTGGGAATGTAAGCTAGTACAACCACTATGGAAAACAGTATGGTAGTACCTTAGAAAACTATACATAGAACTACCATATGATCCATCAAGCCCACTCTTGGGCATATATCTGGACAAAACTTTCCTTGAAAAATACACATGCACACACATGTTCATTGCAGCACTATTCACCATAGCCAAGACATGGAAACAACCTAAATGTCCATCAAGAGATGACTGGATTAAGAAGAAGTGGTATATATACACAATGGAATACTACTCAGCCGTAAGAAGAACAAAAATGCCATTTGCAGCAACATGGATGGAACTAGAGACTCTCATAGTAAGTGAAGTAAGTCAGAAAGAGAAAGACAAATACCATATGATTTTACTTATATCTGGAATCTAATATATGGCACAAATGAACATTTCCACAGAAAATAAACTCATGGACATGGAGAATAGATTTGTGGTTGCCAAGAGGGAGGGGGAGGACTTGGGAGGCACTGGAAATTTGGGTTTAATAGATGCAAACTATTGCCTTTGGTATGGATAAGCAATGAGGTCCTGCTGTATAGCACTGGGAACTCTGTCTGGTCACTTGTGATGGAGCATGATAATGTGAGAAAAATAATGTACACGTGTTTGTGTTACTGGTTCATCTTGCTGTGCAGTGAAAAGCTGACAGAACAGTGTAAACAAACTATAATGCAAAAATAAAATCACTATTTAAATAAATAAATAAAAATATTTTTATAGTGAAGAAAACTATTAACAAAACAAAAAAGCTGCCTGCTGAATGAGTGAAGATATTTGCATGTGATATATCTGATAAGTGTAAATAACAAAGAACTTAAAGAACTCACCACCAAATAATCAACAATTTGATTTTTTAAAAATGGACAGAGGATCTGAATAGACATTTTCCCTAAGAATTTGTGCAGATTGTCAAGAGATATATGAAAAGATGCTCAGCATCATTAATCATCAGCGATGTACAAACCAAAACCACAATTCCACTTCTGGGTGTTTTTCCAAAGTAAACCAAAATACTAATTTGAAAAGATATATGAACCTGTATGTTCAATTGGAGCATTATTTTAAATAACCAAGATATTGAGGCAATGTAAATGTTCATCTGTAGATGTATGGATAAAGAAATTACAGTATATATGTACAATGGAAAGTCACAAAAAAGAAAATGAAAACTTGCCACTTGCAACAATATTGAAGGACCTGGAGGATATTATGCTAAGTGAAATAAGTAAGACAGAGAAAGACAAACACCATATGATTTCATTTACATATGGAATCTAAAAAGAAAACAAATGAACAAACATAACAAAACAGAACAAACTTGTAGATACAGATAGCAAACTGGTGGTTACCAGAGAACAATCAGGTGTGAAGTAGTTGAGGGAGATTTAAGGTACAAAATTTCAGTTACAATATAAATGAGGCATAGGATGAAATATGTGGCCAGGGAAATATAGTCACTTATATTTTAATATCTTTGTGTGATGACCAATGGTAAGTAGACATAATACGTGATCATTTTTTAATGTATTGAAATATCAAATCACTATGTTTTTCTCTTGGAACTAACAATGTAAGTCATTGAAAAGAAAGCTATGCAGACACTGGAAGGAAATGCATCAAAATTCTAATTATGCTTGTCTCTGGGGGATGTGGACTACAGGTGATAGCTTACTTTTTCTTTATGCTTTTATGTATTTTGTGTTGTTTGTAATGAACATTTATTGCTTGAAAAATTAGAATGAAAAATAAATATCCTTAAAAATTTTTAATGAAAATTTAGATATATAGAAATTAAAATGCTATTTATTGAAAAATAATTATCTTGGAGAATAAGGAAGCAGTAAAATTATATATTGTCAAATAATACATATTGATATTAATTTTTAATAAGGTTAAGAAGTTGTGTTTTTTTGAACCAGGCTTTTATAAGTGTGCTAGAATACAAGCTACCATGGAAAAGTAAGTAGAAGGAAATATAATTTGTAGGAGGGTCATTTAAATATTTAGGTATTCTTGGTCCATATGTGGAAGATTGAAGAAAATATAAAGATATATCCATTTTGTCATCTAAATATGTTGGGCTTATTTTTATTCAATTACTGATATTAAACTTTCATAGATAAGTATACTTGTTTGGAACTCACTGGCTGTTTTTAAATACCATGGGTCTTTTTACACCGAAGCTTCTGGATAGAAATTATATGTATAGATTTATACATAGTTGTGGGATAGAGTAGATCCTTTAAACATAATAAAGAAAGAAATGCAATTCTTATGAATATGTATTTTGTAGTTTGATCAATTTCTCAAATTTCCTTATTGACACTAATCTTTCTTAGAAGGACACAATAAAGTGTCTATTTGGATCTAATTCTAAGAAACAGGAAAAACTCTGGGAGAAAGTGGGTGTCTTAGAAAATATGTAGTCAAGTATTAAAAAAAAAAAGCTAAGGACTGTCAAACATTAATTCTAATCCCTCATGCGGCAGAGTTTTGAAATATCATGCCCAAAATAGATATAATATCATTGCCTCATGGAAGATAATTCTAGAGGATTGGGAAGCTCTTAAAAGTTAAATTTTGGGGAGTTCCTATCATGGCTCAGTGGTTAACAATTCCAACTAGGAACCATGAAGTTGTGGATTTGATCCCTGGCCTCGCCTAGTGGATTAGGGATCCGGCCTTGCCATGAGCTGTGGTGTAGGTTGCAGACACGGCTTGGATCCTGCATTGCTGTGGCTGTGGCTGTGGCATAGTTCGGCAGCTACAACTCCTGTTAGACCCCTAGCCTGGGAACCTCCACATTCTGCGGGTGTGGCCCTAGATAAGGCAAAAAGACAAAAAAAAGAAAAAAAGTTAAATTAAAGTAATGCAATTGAAAATGATGATATGAGAAAAGGAACTGGTAGTAGCTAAGGATAAAGATGTGGCTGTTCAAGGAATTTTGCAAAAAATATTTTAAAATCACATATAAGAGATGTGGGAGAAAGGGCTTATAGCCAAGGAGAAGGACAAAAAAAAGAAATGATTTATAAAAATATTTTCAGAGAGAGTATACTCTGGTTTATAGCCAAGGAGAAGGAAAAAAAATAATTTATAAAAATATTTTCAGAGAGGTGAGATTTCCAGGATGAGAGGTTCTTTTAAAATCACTGTTAGAGGAAGTGGCAGTATTAAGACAGTATAGACCCCATTTGGGGGAGGATAGATGTCCATAAATGTTCTGCTTTGGTTGGAATTTTAGGTTTGCCACTGGGCATCTAGGTACAAAAGGCTTAACCTCCCTAAACTTTTTTAAAAACGGAGATGATAATAGTACTCAACTCACAGGATTGTGGTAGAAGTAATTATATGAAATGATGCACTTATTAGTCGGGTGAATGCAATTAACCTAGTGACTGGCAAAGAAAAAATGCTCCACATTTGTTAACTACTGTCTTAATCCATTCAGGCCACTGGTTAGCTTATAAAGAATGGAAAATTATTTCTCACAGTTTTGGAGGCTGGAAATCCAAGACTGGCTTGGTTCTATTCTGATGAGGGCCCTCTTCTTGATTCATAACTGATGCCTTCTTGTTGTGTATTCATATGGTGGGAGGGGTTAAGGAGCTCTGTGGGGCCTCTTTTATAAGCACACTAGTCCCAATCAAGAAGTTCTCTAACCTCATGACCTTATCATCTTCCTAAAGCTCTACTTTCTAATAATATCACTTTGGGGATTAGGATTTAAATATATGAATTTGGGGTGGCAGGGGAGGGGGACACCAGCATTCAGATCATAGCAGCAATGTTATCATCAGAGATGCTGTTGCTGTTAATGAGAAAAGACCTAACTTCCAACTGAGTTTCTCTGTCAAAGGGATTAATATTCACGTTTGAATCGGTAACAAATGCTGAAAGGTAAAGTGATTGCAATTCTTTGTATGACAGAATTAGAACTCAGAACCACCTTGCCGGCATCCTCAACCCAAAAGACTGAAATTCAGAAAGCATAAAGGGAAAGCTTTCCTGCCAGGTATTTATTTATAAAACGCTGCATAGATGCATGCTGTGATAGATTTACTGTAAAATCACCACACATGAAAAAGTAGGAAGTTAATGGATAATTTTTTTCAGTATGAATAAATAGCACAGGGAAGATGCCAAGACACAAATTCAACTAATTATGTATTACTTAAAATACTGCACCCATGGTAAGTGAGGTCATTTTCCTGCAACAACCATCACTAAGAAGATAATACCTGGGACCAGTCAGATCCCTCAGTACTGATAGTTAGATTAATTAATAGAAAAGACATCAACAAAATGAAGTACAGAAGAAGAATAAAGTGGTGATGAGAAAACTCAAATGTTCTATGTTAAATTTTATCTATCTGAAAGAAAAATATTTTAAGGTGTAATACAGGCACCTTCTAGTTATACTTGTCCTGTGCAGCCTCAGACACAGAGAAGTAGCCCTGGTGTTGGAAATGGCTTGGATTAGACTTCAATTCAAAATAAGAATTCAAGATGTGTGAAAAATGAATGACCTCCATGTGTTTGGTTGAGAATCCCATCACGAAAGGCATTCTGGCAGGCACTGAAGTCACTTGAGATTGTAGAATAAGCTCAAGCATCAAACAAGATCCTTGACTTGCTAGGACTCCCTTTCCAATATAGAAACTCTTTGATTCTATATTAGTAGTGATTAGATGGGACACATGGAATATATTTATTTGAGGTTGATCATGAAATAAGGATTTAACTAGGATGTAAACCTCTCTAAACTCCCTGTAAAGCCCTAACGTTGGTTTGGTAGAGACTTGAATTCTCCTGTTCTCATTTTCTATCAAAATTATTCATCAAGGTTTGAATCCAGGACCTTTCTCCTTCAGGATATTTTTCTGAGTAGCTAGAGTGGAGGATTCAGGGTAAAATGAATGGTACAAGAAAAGACTTTGATTAAAGATTTAAAAAATGAGTCCAAGGTAATTGAGTTTATGCTCAGAGCAGAGATTTTTGCAGGCAGTGGAAGATTTCAACATATAGCAATAAAAAGTGATGAAAGTTAAGCAAAGTGAGAAAGAAAGATGCTGTATTCTAAATTGAGAAATAGATTCAGAGGAAAGGCATTCAGTTGATACTGGGGTCTTGTGCACAGTTGTTAGCTTAGATGTGGGATAAAGATTACTGCTTGTTGTCTTGGCAGTTTCTTGTAATGTGTACCATTTGACATCACCCTGAAAATCAATTCAGAGTGAATAGTCAAGTCTCCCAAAGAAACACCTGGATGCTGGCTTTGGCTTTTTTATAAATGTATCTAGGTCTTATTATTTACCCCTCTGGTTAGTATTTTAAAAAAAATAAGACTTTCCTTTCCTATTTCTTGCTCTTTTGCTTGCTCTGTCTCCTTCTCATTTTCTTTTCTCTTCTCCATCTCTCTGACTTGCTCTCCTATCCCTTCCCCTTCTCTCCAGTCTTATCCAGTGTCCTCTCACCCCTTCACCTCTTCCTGTACCTCTGTTTTCCCCTTCAATTCTTCACTCCTTTCTCCAGGTCTTGAGTACTTATGACTGAGTAAATTTTGTCCTCTCATTTCTGCATCGAAGTGGAATAGGCACCCCCTTTCATACATTTTAGAGGGATGAAAATGCTCTGCTTTTGGTGACAGTACTTAAATGAGAGAAAATTCAAGTGATCTGAGAACCACATATAATTTTTATAAAAGAATATAGAGAGCATTAACTGGAGGTGCCTAATGAATTTTTTGGCAGATAAATTTCATGAAGGAAGCTTTTCCTTCCTGTAATCTCACAAGTTATGTATCTGTTGTGGTACCACAGTTTTCTGGTTACTTGATTCCACAGATAAAACTAACAGGCATTTCAAAAAGTAATTGTTCTTTCAGAAATAGACACTAAAACATCTTATTCACATACACTGCTTGCTGCTCAGCTTTCTTACCATCCATCCAAATGGAGGGGAGAAGGGGAAAAGAAAGGGGGAAAAAGACTTAATTTTTAGACTTCTTCCTAGCTTTCATTTTTCAATCATTCCAGAACAAGTGTACCCATCACAATTAAGAAGATAAATTAACAGTCACACACCCAAGACAAGTTCTGAATTTTGATGTTAAAAATCTGTTATCCGTTGTGCATATTCTCAAAGAGGTTCTAAAATTGTGCAGTCTATTCCTTGTCAGCCTAACCATTTGGCTGGATAAACTGGCAAAGCTCTCCCTGCGTGGACTTTAGAGATTCTGCATCCTAGAAGTCAGTATATTTAGTCTGCAAATAAAGATAAAATCATTTTCCTTAATTCTTCAGGGAAAAAATGAAGTAGATTCTATGTGAAGAAAGTTTGAAATGCTTTTTTCTGTCTTTCTGAAACAAAAGAACTGCATTAAAACTGAAAAACTAGAATCAAAAATATGATTTGAGGAATCTAAACATCACAAACAATTAAACACCCAAGCAGTTATGACTTAATTTTTCTTATGAAAATTTGATGTCATGTAGCTACAACTTTATTAATGTTTCATGAAGGATTAAGAATAACTAAAATAATTCATCTTTTCCAGTATTTCATATTTTTATCATTTTAGAACGTAGATGTTCTGATTCCTTGTTCTGTAGTATACTAAGGAAAGATCCAAACTGTATGTAATTTTAAAATTAGCCAGTTCATCTTCCTATTTCTCCCGCCTTCCTGCCCCAAAATTGCTGTTGTAAAGGATAAGTCTAGTGGTCTAATCTAGAGTATGATGACTGATGTTAATAGTTATGTTTGAGTACTGGAAATTTGCTATGAAAAAGGTAGATTTCAGGTGCTCTCACTATAAAAAAAAAGATAAGTATATGTGGAGATGGCTATGTTAATTACCTTGACTGTAGTAATCATTTCACTATGTATATGTAGATCAAATCATCATGGTGTGAATCTTAAGTATATACAATTTTTATTAAAAATATAAATACAATTTTTTTGAAGATTAGCTACTTCAGAGTTCCCATCATGGCTCAAGGGAAATGAATCTGACTAGCATCCATAAGGATGCAGGTTCGATCCTTGGCCTCGCTCAGTAGGTTAAGGATCCAGAGTTGCTGTGCACTGTGGTATAGGCAGCAGATGCAGCTCAGATCCTGTGTTGCTGTGGCTGTGGTGTAGGCCAGCAGCTGCAGCTCCTATTTGACCCCTAGCCTGGGAACCTCCATATGCCATGGGTGCAGCCCTAAGCAGAAAGAAAAAATTAGCTATTCCAGTCTAATATCTATTTTTCTCATATTTCTCAAATAGTGTGTTTTCCCAGTGTCTACTTAGCAATGTGTTTCATGTTGTTAATGTTAACATTGCCTACATAATGAACTGAACAGATTATTTTCCTATTTTTACTCATATCTTCATCATATGTGTTATTTAATATGACATTTTGTCAGTTCTGGTCCTTAGTCTGAAATACACATGCTCTAATAACCATACACAAGCCGTATTTACTTATGACCTCATTTTTGCCAGTAAGTGAACATACACACACCCACACAGTTTTGTGTGTCAATACAATCCTATCAAACTAGCAGTATCTCACCTGCATTAAAATGTTTTCTTCTATCTTTATAGCATAAATATGCTTCACACCATATCACAGGGGACAGAGATTTTTCTTAATTTGCATTTTTTCTCTAAAATAGTCAGAAAATATTCATTTTTTAATTGAGAAAAATCTACTCGCCTTTCATCTTTTCAGACAATTAGCTATTTTCACTAATTTCTTTTTTTAATTAATTTTATTTAGTTTTTTTCTGTTATACCCAACTGCACAACGTGGTGACAGGTTTACACATACATATGAGGATTCATCACAAGTGGTTAGACATAGTTCCCAGTGCTATACAGTAGGATCTCCTTGCTTTTCCATCCCAGAGGCAACAGTCTACAACTATTAACCCCAGATCCCCCTAGCATCCCACTCCCTCCCCTACCCTCTTGGCAACCACAAGTCACTAATTTCTCAATATGAGCAAAAGGCTTAATTGTGCTGTGATGAAAAGAGTGGAAACACATAACATACAGCGTGTTGCTTCTTAGTGCCTATTTGCTAGGTAGTCTTGAATATAAAAATCAACTCTGTTTGATGACTCCTGCATTATTTAATCTGAGCTTGAGAAGCTATGACAGATTAAGATTTTGGCAAAATTATCAGTCCGAAATAGTGTTGCATCACCTTTCAAAGTCTGATGCTCCATTAGCCCAGGTTTAGAGCCTGAGGTAGAGCTTCTTGTACAAATGACTTCCTAAGGAATTGTTCTCAAATGAAATCTGCAAAAGGAATGGGGGAAGCAGGGCAGTGATTCCAGTGACAATGTTTTGGCCTCCTGAAGGAACTGAACTGCCTGTCCCTGCCTTCTACCCTTCCTGAACACAGCTGTCACTAACTGGAGAAGGGAGAGGAAGCACAGAAGTGATTATGTGGGACTCTGACTTTCCTTACCTTCACCCTAATTTGTCTCTTAATACATCTTCTTTACTTGCTTTCCTCATATGAGGCTGCATTCCTCCTAATCACATCTTTGCAGAGGTAGGTTTGGAATGTGGTAGCAGTCACAAAGCAATGCCCTCAACTTATTTTCCAGTTTTAGCCTCCAGTATTCCAGGACCAGGAATGTCCTGGGCTATTTCACAACCCCAGATCCCCACTAGCTTCTTGTAAGGGATACTATATTTCTGGCAGCATTTCAGGCATTGCATGTAACACTTTAGACCCATGTTGGAAGCGTGCTTGGAAGTTCAAACTGGAAGAAATAGGGAGGAGATTGGAGGCTTTTCCAAGTAAATGATTCTTATTCAACAGATTGCCTTTTAATGTATATTTCACAGTTTCTGAATCTAAAAGGTAAGATTTAAAAAAAAATCTGAATAAGAGTGAGAAAATAGCCCTATGCTGGGCAGTTTTGAGTCCATGCTGGTCAATCAATTCAAAGTATTACTAGCATTTTTCTCAAGAGTGTAATATACGACGACTGCCAAGCTTTCCTTTTGCTATTACAAAAAGGATAGATACTAAAGTGAGCCATATTTCAACACTGCAGGGATATAAAAAATGAACTGCTAAAAAAGGCCCAGGAGGAATGAATAGCAATAAGACATCAATGTCACCTGTATACTGATTTGTGATGAATTTCCAAACAGCTTAATGGTATGATGCTATGATATATAAGGGCTTCCTGAAAGTTAATAACTTTAAGTTACCCACTTAGAAGATTGTAATGGGTGAAAGTAAGTGATCACAGATAATATATAAATAGGTGACCGCTAATGTAGTCAAATCAACCTGTGTATTTCATATTACTACCCCAGTGATTAGAAATATAAAATTAAAAGGACTGTGAAGACAAAAGAAGGTCAAATGTTACACAAACACCCACAATTACACATTTGGTAAGGCCTTTTATTTGCCTTTTCATAGGCTGGCACTCATATAGCTGAAAGAATGAGTGAGGTGAATTAATAGCAGTGAGAGTCCCTTGATCCAGATTCAAGTGGGAGCAACAAAATCTGTTTGGATGAACATATTGCCCTTACCAGTTACCATGCGGTCAGCATTTCCCTCATGGATTTTGTGCTTGAAGCATCAACAGATATGAGGCATAAGATCTTGAATAACCATGACCTCTTTCAAACTTCAGTCTAGGTTCCTTTAGCCCACTAATTTTTACAGCTGCAGCTGACAGCTTCTGGTTAGCAGCAAAGTACATAGCACAAAGAAAGTGCTTGATAAATGTTTATTGAATTAAACAATAAACTGATGAGTGTACAAAATGCCCCCAAATCCTACAGTTACAAATAGATGGGAAAAGAGAAAGGAAATAGAGTGAGTACCTACCACATTCATTTATACATACATATTTTATATTATTTAATTCCCCAAACAACTTGAGATGGTCAGTTTTACAGACCAGGAAACTGAAATGTACAGTTAAATAATTTACCTAGAGTCACAGCTGTGTTGCAACCTTAGGCTGTCTGACTCCAACAATGTGTTCCTTTCTAGAATGTTGCACTAAAACTAAAGACAGGGGAAATAACTTCCATCTCTGTCAAGTGTTTAGGAAGGAGAGTGCATGGGATCAGAAGAGCCCTGACCTTCAGCCAGTTTTCTTCTTTTTTCATAATTTGAAAGAATGAGGGAAAGTGCACTAGGTCCTCACCATGTTCAGCCTGCTAATTCATCTCTGCAGCCTATTTATTTTGGCTCTAGCATCATACATATTTTATCCTTTGAGCTGGTGTTATAGGTGTGCTTTCTTATCTGGCTTCCACTCTCCCTGGCAATGTGGCAGGGCTCATATGTCTAAATCATTTCTAAAATTCATGTCTAAAAGCTTCCTATACCCTTCATCTAAAAAATGCCACATAAAACACCCAGGATACTTATTGTCATCACTGCACCAGATCTGGTAGCTAAAGAGTTAGGTGAAAGACCTAAAGTTTTCATTTCTAGGATACAAATATGGTTTCTTTCTCTCTGCCTAGGGGGTGGCAGTGTTTTCTCTGACTCCTCTTTTCTCTCTCTTCTTCTTTGTCTCTTATTTTGTGATGTGGACACACCTTGGCGTACATCTGGACTATTCCCCTAAAAAGTATGAATTATACTATTGAACTCTGGTAGTCATATTTTCAGGTTCTGTAGGACTCAGAGTGAAACAAGAAAATCTTTTAAAGTCATGAGCCTCAAAGGACTGGCCAGTGAAACACTGTCCCTATTTCTCCCAGGCAATCATCCTTTAAGTCATTTCATGTGGTATGCATAATTTAACAAGGAAGCTGACATATCCCTGCCATTCATTCCTCAGACTGCCATTAGTTCTCTGTGGATAATAATGATGATAACAGATGGAAATTTATGTTTGTTCTTCTCCACATTCAGTGCTAAGACTGAAACCCTCAACCTGATGGTTCCTAGTCAGATTCATTTCCTCTGCACTACAATGGGAACTCCTCTCCTTTCTTTTCTTGAGATTCTCATTGTCAGTTTCAAAGTTCACTTTGCTTGTTTCCTAAGAAGACCTGAAATATTTATGTAAATGGGTTCTTGGAGGCTATAATCGATATCCCTATGATTCTAGAGGAATATACAAATTAAGCTAGCCTTGTATATTTGGCCCCTGGTATTTCTGGGTTACACATCTGTGGATGGTTATATACATTGTGTATGCCATTTATATAAGGGACTTAAGGATCTGCAGATTTTTTTATCCATGGGGACTCCTGGAATCAATACACAGGGACAACTCTGCTTAAATCCTCATGCATAATAAATTCCTCCCCACCATCCTGCCTATTTGGAGGAAGCCTTTATAAATGGATGCTCTCCACTCTACTCCTAAGCTTCCACTTATACCCTGCTATCAAGAGTGTACATAAGAATGTATACATGTATATGTAACTGGGTCACCTTGCTGTACAGTAGAAAATTGACAGAACACTGTAAGTCAGCTATAATGGAAAAAATAAAAATCACTATAAAATTTTAAAAAGGGTGTACAAAATCATAGGGTTGAGGTTTTTTCCCCCTGTAACTGAATGGTATTCATCCCTAGAAGAGACTGGTGAGCTAGTGATTTTTTAAAAATGTTATTAATGCAAATGCAACATTATTAGAATGTACTTTAAGTTTTAGATGGGTCTTTTATTCTTTTGTTACCATGGCTTATCAGAAGATAAAATATATATTATACTGCATGGAGTATATGAAAGCTCAGTAAAATAATAATGTTGCTTCACATGCTGTTCTCTTGGGTATGATATCAGGAAAAATGTTTTCCTCTGACAATATCTTATAATGGATGAAAATATTTCCTCTCATTGCATGCACAGTGCAGGTTTTGAGGCATATTATTGGAGTCATGTAATCTGCCTCTGAAATACTGGTATTTGAAAAGCAAATTTAAGGCTTAGGACATTTTTGCTTTATGATCATTGACATTGTTGTTAGCAGACTCTTTCTCTAGGTATGAAGAAAAAAAATGGCCGGCAAGTTTTTTTTCCTTTTTCCCCAATTGCCATTTGCTTTTTAGTAACTGCACCATATGAAGCACAGTAAATAAACTATGAAACTAGAAGAATGCATAGAAAAAAGGAATATATTTTGACTCTGACAGTCCTTAAGCAAGCTACTTTATCTCCTTGAGTCTGTTTCCTGATCAATAATGTGGAGTTAATATTAAAGAATTGGGGGTGAGGATTCAAGATCAAGGTGTCAGAGATGGAAAATACTGGACTCGCTTCCTTTCATGAACACATCAAAACTATAATTACATATTAAATGACTGTCACTGATGTTGATCTGGGGACTGGCATAACAAGCCTTCTGAAACCAAAGCTGTAGAAAAACACCCACATGGAGTCTGGTAGGAGGGAAGGAGAAGTAGTCTGTTTGGGAACCACCCCTCTAGCAGATAACACAGGAAAGGAGGGCAATATCATAGGCTTGGGGATCATCTCTGGGGAGTGAGGAGCTTAGGTTACATATTAGGCAACCCAGCCCTGGGATCCAACCCTAGGAAGATGAGCTGGTTTGAAAACCAGTGGGGCTCAGAGGACTGTAAGGATCTGAGACTTTACTCTTAAAAAGTGAGGGTATATTTGCTTACTCTCAGTCGTAAAGTAGAGGCAGGGGGTTGCAAAGGACTTGGGCTCTGGTTAGCTTGCCAGGTCTGCACCAGCAAAACCCGCAGTCTGTATCAGGTCCTCCTGATTGGGTGCTGATTTCTACTAAGGTGGAGGCTGCCATTTCCAATGAGAATGTGCACACTTGAGGGAACAGAGCCTCCTTGTACCCTGCCCTTTCCTCTGACCAGGGTGGTGGCAGCCATTGCCAGTGTACACTTTCCACACACACTCAAAAAAGACTGAGACCATATCCATGGCAGAGACCACCACACCAAGGATCATGTCTTGTGCACTTTAGGAAGAGGCAAGTCTAATTCCGGAGTGGAGACCACATCACTGGGGCACCTGTCCCTGTGTACACTTGGGAGAAGAGGGCAAAGACAGCACAATAGTGTGACACAGACCTCCCGTGGCTCTTACTCAGACTCTAAGCAAGGTCTTCAACATTGCAGCATTGGTGGGGGAGTGAAATCAACACAGAAGTGTAGCCCTATGCTCTCAGATCTTGACCACATCTAAAATCCAGGAAGAGATTGCCATCACACCCAGAAGAAACCCAATTCCCTCAAGTCTCTTGCCTCAGCCCCTCAATCCCTGATCCCACCCCCTAGAAGATGGTGACAGTCATCAAGGATAGGAAAAGCCTTGACTTGCATCTTATTGTGGTTCTAGCCCTTCCAATCCTAGACTTTCCTCACACCAAGGAGTTTGTCACCAGCACGCCCCAAAGGGAAGATGCTCACTTCAAATCCAGCTTTTCTACCAAAGTCCCTGGGCACACACAGAGTGCATAGGGACATTCCCACACAAGGACATGCTTTCAAGACTGGAATATATGTCTATTTCTCCTACTTTCGTAGAAAAAGAAAGTGAAATAAAGTGAGGATATGAAAGGCCAAGTTTCAAATGAAAGAATAAGGAAAAACCCTGTGGGAAAAAACCTTATGAAACAGAGATAAATAATTTGTCAGATAGAAATCAAAGCAATAGTGATGAGTGTTAATTGAACTGGGGAAAGAAGAGCTGAATAATGTAAAATTTTTAACAAAGAAATGAATATAAAAAAGAGACAGAGTTGAAGAAAACAATAACTGAAATGGAATTAGCAGATTAGGTGATACAGAACACAGAAGTGACCTGGGAGATAGAATAATGGAAATCACGCAATGAAAACAGAAAAAAGAAAAACAGATTTGTAAAAAACTGAGAGTAATTTAAGGGGCCACTGGGACAATACCAAGTGAACTAGTATGCATACCATAGGTGTCCCTGAAGGAGAAGAGAAAAGGAGGTTGAAAATGTATTTGATAAAATTCTGGCTGAAAAGTTCCTAAACCTGAAGAAAGATAAAATAACATCAAGTACAGGAGCACAGAGTCCAAAACAAGATGAATCCAAAAAGGCCCACACCAAGACATATACTTAAAATGGCAAAGATTGATAAAGAGATAATTCTAAAGGCAGCAAGAGTAAGTAGTCATATATAAGGGAGCCCCCATAAGGCTATCAGCTAATATTTCAGGATAAACTTTATAGGCCAGAAGGGAGTGGCAGGATGTACATAAAATGCTGGAAAGGAAAGCCTACAACTTAGAATACTCCATGCAGCAATGCCATTATTCAGAATTGAAAGAGAGATAAATAACTTCTCATAAAAACAAAAATTAAGAGGTTTCATCAATATTTTTTTGTCTTTTTGCCTTTTTTATTTAGAGCTGCACCCGTGGCATATGGAGGTTCCCAGTTTAGGGGTCTAACAGGAGCTGTAGCCGCCGGCCTATGCCACAGCCACAGCAATGCAGGATCCTAGCCGCATCTGCAACCTACACCACAGCTCACAGCAGCACCAGATCCTTAACCCATTGAGCAAGGCCTGGGATTGAATCCGCAACCTCATGGTTCCTAGCCAGCTTCGTTAACTACTGAGCCACAAAGGGACCTCCCCTAAGAGCTTTCATCAATATTTAACCAACAGTACAAGAAATATTAAAGGGCCTTCTTTAAGATAAAGAGGAAAGGCTACTACAAGAAGAAATAAGAAAGTATAAGGAAGTGAAAAGTCCCACTATTAAGGGCAAACATATAGTAAAATTCCATCGGTCACCTGCTAAAATAAACTTATACAAAGATTAAAATATTGAAGTTACAAAATCAACAGTAACTACAATAAAGAGTTAACAGTTAACAGATATGAAAGTATAAAATATGACATCAAAAACACAAAAAGTGGAGGGGGAGTAAGAAAAAAAGTAGAGCTTTTAGAATGTGTTTGAACTTAAATGACTATCAGTTTAAAAGAAGTAGATATAATTTTAGGTCAACATATATTAACTTTATAATAACCACAAACCAAAACCCGCAATAGATATTTCAAAACTTGAGAAAGGGACACGAAATAAAAGTCTAAATGAAGAGGTAAAGAACACAGAAGAACTACAAAAAAAAAAAAAAAACATAGAACCAAAAACAAAATGACAGTAATTACAAACCTGTCAATAACCACTGTAAGTGTCAATGGGTTAAATGCCACAATCAAAAGACATAGAGTGGCTGTTTGGATTAAAAACAAGCAAATAAACACAAATACAAAATAAGTCCCAGAAGAAACACAGAAATACACAAACTAATTGAACAGACAAAAGTTAAGTTCGAAGAAACAAAGTTAAGATCCCTGAGGGGAAAGCAACAAATTACATATAAGGGAACCTCTATAAGGATAACAGCTGATCCTTCAGCAGAAACTCTACAAGCTAGAAGGGCATGGCAAAATACATTTGATGTGATGAAGAGGAGGAAACTAGAACCAAGAACACTCTACCCAGAAAAGCTCTCATTCAGATTTGATGGAGAAATCAAAAGCTTTACAGACAAGCAAAACCTAAGAGAATTAAGCACCTTCAAACCAGCTCTACATCAGCTACTTAAGAAACTTCTATAAGCATAAAAGGAAAAGCTACAAATAGAAACAAGAATATTATAAATAAAAAAGTTCACGGGTAAAAGCAAAGATAATATAAAAGGAGGAAATCACCCATTGACAAATATATCTAAATTATTAAGCATGAGAAAAGGTGAGGACAAATGCAGAACATTGAAAATGCATTTGAAATTAAGAGACCAGCAAGTAGAGGAGTTCCCTTCATGGCTCAGTGGTTAATGAATCCGACTAAGAACCATGAGGTTGCAGGTTTGATCCCTGGCCTTGCTCAGTGGATTAGGATCCAGTGTTTCCATGACCTGTGGTGTAGGTTGTAGACGCGGCTCAGATCCCGTGTTGCTGTGGCTGTGGTGAAGGCCAGCAGCTACAGCTCCTATTAGACCCCTAGCCTGGAAACCTCCACATGCTGCGGGTGCGGCTCTAGATAAAGGCAAAATAAATAAATAAATAAATAAATAAATAAATAAATAAATAAAATTAAGTGACTAGCAAGTTAAAACAATTCTACACAGATATAGATGGATATATCAAAATATAATTGGAGCCACAAATCAAATAACTATAAAGGTCTCACACATAAAAAGGAAAAGCAAGCCAAATATAACACTAAATATGGTCAGCAAATCACAAGATAACACAACAAAAAAGGAAGGGAAGAAAAATGTCCCAAATAACTATCCAAAAAAAAAAGTAAATGACAATAAGTGCATACTTATTCATAATTACATTAACTATAAATGGATTCAACACTCCAATAAAAAGATGGAGACTGACTGAATGGATTCAAAAACAAGACCCATATATATCCTGTGTACATGAGACCCACTTCAGATCTAAGTACACATACAGACTTAAAATAAAGGAATGAAAGAAAACATTACATGCAAATGGAAATTATAGGGAAGCAGGAGTAGCACTACTCATATCAGACAAAATAGATTTAATATACAAAAGGTCACAAGAGACAAAGAAGGACATGACATAATGATGAAAGATTAACACAAAAGGAAGAAATAACTACTGTAAATATATATATACATATATATATACATACACACACACCCAACATAAGAGCAGCACAATATATAAGGAAACTATTAACAGCCATAAAAGGGGAAATGGTCAGTAACACAATAATAGTGGGGATAATAATAGTGGGGGATTTTAATACCCCACTTACACAAATCAAATAACTAAATAACTAAATCAAATAATAGTGGGGGATTTTAATACCCCACTTACAGAAATGGGCAAGTCATCCAGGCAGAAAAATCAATAAGGAAACACAGGCCTTAAATGATACAGTAAACCAAATAGAATTAACTGACATCTATAGAAATTTTCACCCCAAACAGCAGAATATATTTTATTCTCAAGTGCACACAGATATTCTCCAGGATAGATCATATCTTGGGACACAGATCAATCCTTGGTAAATTTTTAAAAATGTAAATAATTTCGAGCATCTTCTCTGAATATAATGCTATGAAACTAGAAATCAACAAGATAAAACAGCCAAAAACACAAACTCTTGGAAGCTAAACAATTGCTATTAAACAACCAATGGATCATTGACAAAATCAAAGAGGAAATTAAAAGATACATAGAGACAAATGACAATGAAGATAAAACAATCCAAAAACCTATGGGATACAACAAAAGCAGTTCTGTGAGGGAAGTTAATAGTGATACAGTCTTATCTCTGGAAAGAGGAAAGAATTTAAACAACCTAACTTTATGCCTTAAACATCTAGAGAAGGAAGAATAGACAAAGTCCAAAATTAGTAGAAGGAAAGAAATTTAAAGACTAGAGCAGAAATTCATAACATAGAGACAAGAAAACAATTAAGATCAGTGAAACCAAAAGTTGATTTTTTGAAAAGATCAACAAAATTGATAAACCTTCAGCCAGACTCAACAAGGAAAAAAGGGAGAGTGTTCAAATAAATAAAATTAGAAATGAAAAAGAAGTTACACCTAACACTGAAGACATAGAAAGGATCATGAGAGACTACTATGAACAACTGTATGCCAATTAAATGGACCATAGAGAAGAAATGGACAAATTATTACAAAGGTACAACCTATTAAGACAGAACCAGGAAGAAATAGAAAATATTAATTATCTAATCACACGTGCTGAAATTGAAAAAGGGATTAAAAACCTCCTAAAAAGGAGTTCCCATTGTGGCGCAGTGGTTAATGAATCCGACTAGGAACCATGAAGTTGCGGGTTTGATCCCTGGCCTTGTTCAGTGGGTTAAGGGTCCGGCGTTGCTGTGAGCTGTGGTGTAGGTTGCAGACATGGCTCGGATCCCACATTGCTGTGGCTGTGGTGAAGGCTGGCAGCTACAGTTCCTGTTAGACACCTAGCCTGGGAACCTCCATATGCCATGAGTGCAGCCCTAGTGAAGGCAAAAAGGCCAAAAAAAAAAAAAAAAAAAAACTCCTAAAAAACAAAAGTCCAGGACCTGTTGGCTACTCAGCTGAGTTCTACCAAACATTCAGAGAAGAGTTAAAACCTCCTCTTCTGAAACTTTTCCAGAAAATTGCAGAGGAAAGAACACTCTTAACCTCATTCTATGAAGCCATCACTCTGATACCAAAACCAAAGATACCACAAAAAATAAAATTACAGACCAATATTACTGATGAACATAGATGCAAAAATCCTCAACATAATGTTACCAAACCACATACAAATATATATTAAAAAGATTATACATCACGATCAAGTAGGATTTATCCCACAGATGCAAGGATTCTTCGATATCTGCAAATCTAACAATGTGATACACCACATCATAAAACTGAAAAATAAAAACTATATGATCATCAAAATACATTTGGAAAAAGATTTTGACAAAATCAACAATTCCTGAAAAAACTCTCCAGAGAGTGGGCATAGAGGGGAACTACCTCAATATAATAAAAGTCATTTATGACAAACCCACAGCTAACATCATTCTCAATGGTGAATAATTGAAAGCATTTCCACTAACATCAGGAACAAGACAAGGATGTCCTCTTTGACCAATGTTATTCAACATAGTTTTGAAAGTCCTAGCCATGGCAATTAGGGAAGAAAAAAATAAATAAAAACAATCCAAATTGGAAAAGAAGTAAAATTATCCCCGTTTGCAGATGACATAATACTATACCTATTAAAACCTAAGACACCACCAGAAAACTATTAGAACTCATCAATGAATTCGGTAAAGTCACAGAAATTGATTGCATATCTATATACTAACAATGAAAGATCAGAAATAGAAATTAGGGAAACCATCCCATTTACTATTGCATCAAACAGAATAAAATACCTAGAAATAAACCTACTTAAAGAGTCAAAAGACTTGTGCTCTGAAAACTATAAGACGCTGAGGAAAGAAATCAAAGACACAGATAGAAAAATACACCATGCTCTTGAATTGGAAGAATCATAGTCAAAATGACAATACTATGTAAGGCAATCTACAGATTCAGTGAAATCCCTATCAAATTACCAATGTCATTTTTACAGAACTAAAAAAAATATACTTTAAAATTTGTATGGAAACAGAAAACACCTCAAAAGCCAAAGCAATATTGAAAAGACAAAAACAGAACTGGAGGAATCAGGCTCCTGACTTCAGACTCTATTAAAAATCTATAGTCATAGAAAAAGTATGATACTTGCACAAAAACAGAAATACGGATTAATGGAACAGGATAGAAAGCCCAGAAATAAACCCAACACCTATAGTCTTTGACAAAGTAGCCAAGAACATACAGTGGAGGAAAAATAGTCTCTTCAATAAATTATGCTGAGAAACCTGGACAACCACAGGTAAGAGAATGAAATTAGAACATTTTTTAACACCATACACAAAAACAAACTCAAAATAGATTAAAGACCTAAATATAAGACCAGATACTATAAAACTCCTAGAAGAAAACATAGGCCAGTATACCCTTTTTCATAAATCACAGGAACATCTTGTTTGACCCCCCTTGTAGAATAAAGGCAGTAAAGACACAAATAAACCAATGGGACCTAATTAAACTCAAAGCTTTCTGCACAGCAAAGGAAACCACAAAAAAGAATAAAACGAAAAGACATCTGACAGAATGGGAGAAAATTTTTGCAAATGACTCGATGGTCAAAGTTTTATCTAAAAAATACACAAAAAAACTCAAAAAACTCAACAACAGGAAAAATAAATAATCCAATCAAAAAATAACTAGAAGACCTAAATTGACATTTGCCCAAAGAAGACATACATATGGCCAGCAGGCACATGAAAAAATACTCAACATCACTAATTACTAGAGAAATGAAAATCAAAACCACCTCACACCAGTTAGAGTGGCTCTCATTAACAACTCAACAAACAACAAATGCTGGAGAGGATGTGGAGAAAAGGGAATTCTCCTGCACTGTCGGTGAGAATGTAAACTGGCACAACCGCTATGGAAAACGGTATGGAAATAACTCAGAAAACTAAATATAGAGCTACCATTAGACCTAGCAATACCACTCCTGGCATATACCCAGACAAAACTTTCATTGAAAAAGCTACATGCACCCATATATTCTTTGAAGCACTATTCACAATAGCCAAGACATGGAAACAATCTAAATGTCCACTGATAGAAGAATGGATTAAGAAGATGTGGTACATATATACAAAGCAATACTACTAGACATAAAAAGAACAAAATAATCCATTTGCAGCAACACTGGTGGAGCTAGAGACTCTCATACTGAGTGAAGTAAGTCAGAAAGAGAAAGACAGACACCGTATGATATCACTTATACATGGAGTCTAAAATATGGCACAAATGTTCTAAACAGAAACAGATCATGGACATGGAGGATAGACGTGTATTTACCAGGGGGAGAGGAAGGGAGTGGTATGGATTGGGAATCTGGGATTAGTAGATGCAAACTATTGTATTTTGAGTAAATAAGCAATGAGATCCTGCTGTATAGAACAGAGAACTATATCCAAACACTTGTAGTGGACAGGATGAAGGATAATGTGAGAAAAAGAACATAAATATATATATATTTATAAATATAAATATATATATTATATGTGTGTGTGTGTGTGTGTATGTGTCACTTTGCTGTACAACTATAATTAAAAACAAACAGAAAACACTCAAGTATAATCTGTCTACAAGAGGCTCACTTCAGGGCTAAAGACAAACAAAGACTGAAAATAAAGGGATGAAAAAAGATAATCCATGCAAAAGGAAAAGAAAAGAAAGCTGTGTGAGCAATTCATATCACACATGGTAGACTTTAAAACAAAGTTTGTAAGAAAAGACAAAGAAAGGCATTATATAGTCAAAAATGGATCCATACAATAATTGGATATAATATTCTTAATCATATATGCACCTCATAGGTTCCTAGGGGGTTGGTGGTTGTGACTGTTTTGGTTGAGCAACACAGACAAGGACATATGGAAGATTGCTTGTGAAGCATGATTGACCAAGGATTAAATACCCCGCCTGCTTACATCAATCCCTGCCCTTGTCAGGATGGTTGCAACACGTATCTGGACATAAGACATAAAGAGGATGCATGTATTCTTTTGTCACACTCCTCCCCTGCACATTGTTCCTGCCACATTTTTCTCACCACCAGCCCTTTATAAGCAGAATGGCTCCTCACAATCACTTATGATGCTATCCTGAGCTCAGCCCATCCATTTTAGATGCCTTAATAAAACTCTCTTGCTTTACTGACTTGGCCTTGCGAATTCCTCCCTTGGTAAACCTAACATTTTGGTACCAAATCCCAAAAGGGATTGGCAAAGGGACAGGATGCCAGTCAAAGGTGCCCAAAGCCTCTGAGTTTGCAACCCAGAGAGCAGCAGGCAGCAGCATCTTGTCCTGGGCTAACCTCCAGATTTGAGTCCCTGACTTAAGCTCCTTTCACCAACTCTCTTGAGTCCAGCCAGGGAGGAACACTGAACCAAGAAATTTGCCTTTCCATTACTGGCTTTTCATCCAATACTTATCCTTTAATTCTCAGGTGAGTAATTGCCACCTTTTTCAGGTATTCTATCCCTCACTCATGTAAAACAAATCCTAGGGCTAGGTCAGAAGACTTCTCACCCTCTTGACCCCAGTTCCTCTGGTCTGGGAATGCCCACATCAGAGTGCAACCCCTCTTTTCAGGTCCACTACTCAAACCTTGGGGACACCCAGCCTGAGTAGTGGCACTCCCAAAAGTGGTCCCATACTTACTCTCCTTTCCCTTTTAGTCCTTTCTTTTCTTTCTAATCATGGGGAACACTTTCTCCACTTCTCCATGAGAAATTCCTCTCAGCTGTCTCTTATGAAACTTAGATACTCTCAGATTGATGGGAATAAATTCTTCTCAGAAACTCTCTTGATATTCTAAATGATCCGCTTCCAATGTCCCCCAACTCTCAGGAAGGAGACTGAGTTTCTTCTACTCCTACCAGTAATTCTTATCATACCCTTGAAATATAAACATAGCCCACTTTGCCTGAGACTTTGGCCTTGGTTTAATTAGTAGAACTTCAAGCTAAAAAGAGGGAAAAAATGATAGAAAGAGACTTTTAAACTCAAACAATTGAATGTAACTTATTCCAACTATTATTTTGGGGTTTTCATTTGCCAGGTAAATTGCCAGGTCAAGCGCAGTTATGATTCTCTGCCTTGCTTTTTATATATTATTTGTTGTTAAAAAGAGAAATCCTTGTATAAAAAATAATTTTTTGGACTTCACCCTTTTACTTTTCTCTTTCAGGAATCATATTTTGTTCTTTGCATGTATGTTTGCAGTTGTCTTGTGTGTATGTGTACCAGCTATAGGAAACTCAAATTTATTTCCCAAAGGACCCCTTGAGGAATATTCTCTAGAATCTTGATGCTTTCAATTACAAAGCAATGGAATAATAAACAGATATCAATTAATAAACATAGAAACTAAAGGTATTTGGAACTACTGATGAATGTGTTTGGTGCCAATCTTCAGAGTGCTGATATAAAAGACAGTGCATGTTTTCTTTAGAAAAGTAAAATGTGTTTTCAATAAAGAAGGATTGAGGAATGGAATCGCATTTTATTAAGGAATGGGAAGTAAGTCTGTCTTATACCTTGTCATTTTGGATGTAAAAATAAGTGGCTAATACAGATACAGAAAATAATGGAAGATTTGTGGGACATGAACAATGAGAAAAGAGTTTTGTTCATGGTCAGGACTGACTACGTTTAGAACAGATTCGATTGAGTAAATTAATTTTAAAGGTAAGCTGGCACAAAACTTAAATGGGGCTTCTCTCTCTGTCTCTGCTAAGTGAAAAAAAGTCTTCTTAAAATGCCACTTAACAACAAATTATTTGAAGTTCTTTGCCTTTAAGTGATCTGTATTTGATTTGAGATAATACAGAGAGTAAAGGACAATGCTGCTTCACAGTCCTGGTTGGAATCTTTATTGACTTCATTTTCCTCTCCTTTCAAATGTCTTCTCCTTCCTCTTATAGCACCCTTTATAATTGTCCTCTTAATATTACTCCCAAGCTCTTGTTCAGTCATCTTTTAACCAAGTCATACAAAATACAGTCTAAACAATGGTCAACTGAACTACCAGGGAAATGCTTCCCCTTCAACTCTACTGATATCAACCCATACCCCAAACCTAACCCTAATTTTTCTCTCTTTATTTTCCTTCCCTTTAGTAAGAACTTATCATGTCCAGCCACTATGCCATCCCAGACTCATCACAACCCCCCCCCCAAGCAGGAGGTAGTTACAGAAGTGAGAGCCATCAGCCTTATTCCATATAACAAGAGGCTGGAGTGATAGGTTCCTAAGGGGATGGCAGATGTGACTGTTCAGGTTGAGCAACACAGACAAGGACATATGGAAGGTCACTTGTGAAGCATGATTAATCAAGGATTAACTACCCGGTCTGCTTATGTCAATCCTTGCCCTTGGATGGGTGGTTGCAACACTTATGTGGATGTGAGACATGGAGAAGAAACATATATTCCTTTGTCACACTCCTCCCCTGCATATTGTTCTCGGCATGTTTTTCTCACCACCAGCCCTTTATAAGCAGAATACTTCCTCATATTTGCTACTGATGCCATCCTGAGCTAAGTCCATTGGTTTTGCCTGCTTAATAAATCTCCCTTGCTTTACTGACTTGGCCTTGTTCCTTCCTCATTCAGCAAACATAGCAGTACCCAACATAGGAACACCTAAATATATAAAGCAAGTATTAGCAGTCATAAAGGGAGAAATTGACAATAGTACAATAATGAAGGGGATTTAAACACCATACTTACATCGATGGACAGATAATCTAGGTAGAAAATCAACAAAGAAACAGTAGTCTTAAATGACACATTAGACCACTTCAGTTTAATAGAGCACATGTAAAAACAGTAAAATACACATTCCTTTCAAGTGCATATGGAACATTCTACAGATCACTTTCTAGGCCTCAAAATGAGTCTCAACAAATTCAAAAGTATAGAAATTAAGTGAAGCTTTTTTTTTAACCACAATAGTATGAAACTAGAAACAGAAAGAACAATCAGAAAAAAAACACAAGTATGTGGAGACTAGGCAACCTGCTACTATAAACCAATGGGTCAATCAAGGAAGCAAAGAGGAAATCAGGAAAATGATGTGAGACCAATGAAAATAAGAACAGAGCATTGCAAAATATATGGGATATAGCAAAAGGCCTTCTAAGAGGGAAGTTTATAGTGATACAGGCCTATCTCAAATAAAAAGACAAATACCATATGATATCAGTTTTATCTGGAATCTAATACACAGCACAAATGAACCTTTCCACAGAAAAGTAAATCATGGACTTTTTTTCATTCATGGTGGTTGCCAAAGTGGTGGGGGAGGGAGTGGGATGGATTGTGAACTTGGGGTAATAGATGCAGACTATTGCCTTTGGAATGGATAAGCAATGAGATCCTGCTGTGTAGCACTGGGAACTATATCTGGTCACTTACTATGGAGCATGATAATGTGATAAAAAAGAATCTATACATGTATGTGTAACTGGGTCATCATGCTGTTCAGTAGAAAATTGACAGAACACTGTAAACCAGCTATAATGAAAAAATCATTATATAAATAAAAAATCTCAAATAAAAAATCTAATGTACAATCTAAAGCAATTAGAAAAATGAGAAAAAGTCCAAAGTCAGTAGAAGAAGGAAACAGTGAAAATCAAAGAGTGAATATATAAAATAGAGACAAAAGAAAGAAAGAGAGGGAGATCCATAGGGAGGGAGGAAGGGAGGGGAGAGGGAAGGAATGAAGGAAGGAAGGAAGGAAGGGAGGAAGGAAAAAGGGAGGGAGGAAGGAAGGAAGAAAAAAGGAAGGAAGAGTAAGGAAAGGAGGGAGGGAGGGGAGATAAATTAAATCAGGAGCTATTTTTTTTTAATATTAAAAAAATTGATAAGCCATTAGCCAGGCTCACCAAGAAGAAAAGGGAGAGGACCCAAATAAAATAAGAAATGAAAGATGAGAAATAACAACTGATATCACAGATATACAAAAATTTGTCAGAGAAATACTATATGATATCGCTTATATGTGGAATCTGAAAAATACTACAAATGTGAATATGACAAAAAAAAAGAAGCAGACTCACAGATAGAACAAACTAGAAGTTGACAATGGAGAGAAGGAAGAGAGAAGGGGGACTTTCATGGTTGAGCTTAAGAGGTACAAATTATTAAGTATAAAATAAGCTATAAGGATAACTTGCACAACATGGGGAATATTTTGTAATAACTCTAAGAGGAGTACAATATTTAAAAATTTTGTACGAAAATTTATATGCCAAATTTATAACCTGGACAACCTAGAAGAAAGGGACAAATTCCTAGAATAAAACCTATCAAGATTGAATCAAGAAGAAATAGACAGTTTGAACAAACCAATTACTAGAAATTAAGTTAGTTATTAAAAAAAAAACTAGAAAACAAAAGTCCAGGTTGATTGGCTTTGCAGAGGAATTCTATCAAATGTATAAAGAAGAATTAGTGCCTACCTTTCTCAAAATATACTAAAAAACTGAAGATAAGGGGACACTTTCTTTTTTTTTCTTTTGTCTTTTTGCCTTTTATGTATAGCCACACCTGCAGCATATGGAGGTTCCCAAGCTAGGGGTCTAACAGAAGCTCTAGATGCCAGCCTTTGCCACAGCCACAGCAACGCGGAATCCAAGCCACATCTGCAACCTTCACCACAGCTCATGGCAATGCCAGATCCTTAACCCACTGAGCAAGGCCAGGGTTTGAACCCGCAACCTCATGGTTCTTAGTTGGATTCGTTAACCACTGAGCCACAAAGGGAACTCCTGAGGGGACACTTTCAAATTCATTCTATGAGACCACAGTTACTCTGATACCAAACCAGATGAAGACCCTACCAAAAAATGGAAATTACTTGCCAATAACCCCAATGCAAATAGCAACAAAAATCCTCTATAAAATATCAGCAAACTGAATTCAACAATACATAAAAAGGATAATACACCATCAACTGGCCTTTATCTCAGGATATGTGGATGTTTCAGTATCTGTGAATCAAACAGTGCGATATAACACATTATCCAAACAAAGAATAAAAATCACCTGATCATCTCAAAAGACACAGAAAAAGAATTTGACAAAATTTGAGGTCCATTTTTGATAAAAACTTTCAACAAATTAGTTACAAGGGGGAGCATATAACATAATAAAGGGCATTTACGGCAAACTCATGGCTGACATCACACTCAATGGTAAAGTACTGAACACTTTTCCTCTAAAATCAGGAATAAGACAAGGGTGCCCACTCTTGCCGTTTCTACTTAACATAGTATTGGAAGTTCTAGTCACAGTAACGAAGCAATAAAAATAAAAAAGTATCCAAATTGGACGGAGGATAGCAAAACTCTATTTGTTGATAACATGGTACCATATATAGTTTTCTAACGTCTTCACCAAAAAAATATATTAGAACAAATAAATGAATTCAGTATAATTGCAGGATTCAAGATTACTGTACAGATATCACTAATGAAGGAAAATAAAGCTGATATAAAGAAATGGAAAGAGATCCCATGTTCATGGATTGAAAGAATTAATATTGTTAAAATGTCCTTACTACCCAAAGCAATCAGCGGATTTAATGAAGTCCCAATGGAAATACCCATGACATTTTTCATCAAACTGGAACAAATAATCCTAAATTTTGTATAGTTAGAACCAGAAAATACCCTGCATTGCCAAAGAGATCTTGAGAAAAAAGAACTTGGCTGGGTGCATCATGCTTCCGAATATTAGACTATACCACAAAGCTACAATAATTAAGACAATGTGGGAGTCCCCGTCGTGGCTCAGTGGTTAATGAATCCGACGTGGAACCATGAGGTTGCAGGTTTGATCCGTGGCCTTGCTCAGTGGGTTAAGGATCTGGCGTAGCTGTGAGCTGTGGTGTAGGTTGCAGACGTGGCTCAGATCCCGCATTGCTGTGGCTGTGGCGAAGGCCGGCAGCTACAGCTCCTGTTAGACCCCTAGTCTGGGAACCTTCATATGCTGTGGGTATGGCCCTAGATAAGGCAAAAAGCCAAAAAAAAAAAAAAAGGACAACGTGTTACTGGCATGAAAAACAAATACATAGATCAATGTAAAAGGATAGACATCCCAGAAATAAAACAATCTACAGACAGTCAATTAGACTAGGACAAAGATGGCAGAATTATACAGTGGGAAAGAAAATATTTGCTTTCTTTTATAAAAAATATTTATTTTTTAACTTCAAGTATAGTTGGTTTGCAATGTTGTGCCAATTTATGCTGTAAAGCAAAGTGACCAAGTCATATATATAAGTGGTATTGAGAAAACAGTATAAAATAATAAATAATGTAAATGATAAAATTAGAACATTTTCTCACATCATATACAACAAAATTATCTTAAAATGGGTGAAAGACTGAAGTGTAAGACTGGAAATAATAAAACTAGAAGAAAACATAGGAGTCCACTTTTTGACATAGATCTTAGCAATATTTTTTTGGATCTGCCTCCTCGAGCAAAGAAAGCAAAAGCAAAAATGAACAAACGAGATCTAATTAAACTTAAAAGCTTTGCAGAGTAAAGGGAACTATCAACAAAATGGAAAGACAACATACTGAATAGAAGAAGATATTTGGAAATAATATCTCTGACAAGATGTTAATATCCAAATATATAAGGAGTTCATTGACAATATAAAAACAAACAACCTAGGTTAAAAATGGGCAAAAGATCTGAACATATTTTTGTTTTAAAGAAGACAATCAGATGTCTAACAGGAATGTGAAAAGATGCTCTACATCACCAATCATCATGGAAATGCAAATCAAAACCACAATGAGATATCACCTCACACCTGTCAGAATGACTATTGACAAAAAGACTAAAAATAACAAATATTGATAAAATGTGGAGAAAAAGGAACCCTAATCTATTGTGGTAGGAGTATGACTGGTATAGCCGCTATGGAAACAGTATGGGATTCCTCAAAAAATTAAAAATAGAGCTACCATATGATCCAGCAATTACACTCCTATGTACCATATCTGAAGAAAATGAAAATACTAATTTGAAAAGATATATATACTCCAATGTTCAGAACAACATTATTTACAATAGCCAATGTAAATGGAAGCAGTCTAAATGTCTATTTACAGATGAATAGATAAACATGATGTGATATATATTTTGGTGTTGATTATAGTTTATTGGAATGGCCCCGTTATTTTGCCTAGTACATAATGTTTCCACAGTTTTACAGAGAAAGAGCTGACCTGGAAATTATTTCAACAGTAGCTACCTGTAATAATATGCTTACAATTTAAAGTGAATGTTATTTATGCCAACAGTGTTAGTATACTTTTTAGTCCACAAAAAGTCATATGCTACCTATAACATGGTGTAATATATTGTGGATTATAAGCTTTATGAAGTAAGGGAGGAAAAAAATCTTTTTCCTGCTTTCTATGGCACTCCAGCAGGGCCCCTATAAATTAGATTGACAAAAGACAGATTAACAAGCAGAAGCTTATTAACATGTACATGGAGTCTGTTAATACATAGGGGTAGCCAGAAATGAGTAACACAAAAAGTGGTGGTTAGAATTTGGGGTCTGTACAACTAACCTCGTAGATGAAAGAGAGGGGAAGAAAGGGCAAGTAAGGCAAAGCAAATACATTTTTGGAATGATAAAAGGAGAATATGTAGGAGAAATAGTAGTTTGTGACAATGTCTGTCTGGGTGTGGTGCTGCCCTCAAAGAGAAGATTAACACTTCTAGGGAATTATTACAATTGCATTCTTTGGGGAGGCTCAGCTTTTAAGCAGATAAGATATTTCAGGAATTCAAATGCATACAGTTCAAAATAATTCTTATGCCAAAATTCCATAGTTTGACTTGGTATGACCTGGTTCCCATCAGTGATATCTTCTTAGCCTTCATGCAGTCTTCATGTACTGTATTATCTGGCATATACTTAACCATGTCCATGGTCCATTTGGATACTCTGGGGCCACATATTATTTTGCTTATAGTGGGTACCTAGTAATTACATACTGAAATTTTTGGAAGGCACTTGATAAGTATTTATTTTATTTAATTTGAGCTAGGATGACCAAAGTAGGTTAAATAAGAATATCCAGAAATATGGTTATTATCATTATGACTCCTATGATGTCTTCCAGAAAAAGACAAGTAGATAATTCAGAATTGTACTGACTGAATAAAGTAATATCAGTCATATCGAATGATAAGTGCTTAACAGTACACCAGCCTGACTTCAGCATAGTCCTTTTGGTAGCTCATTACTCTTTTGTTGCAGTCTTTTGAGGTCCTTGTGTATTGTTTTTTTGCATCATTCCAGCCAGCAGTCTCAACTCAGCCCCTGATTTATGCATGATATACACAGTGTCTTTTGCAATATACAAGGTCCACATAAGATGTCAACTAGTGTATCTGGTAATGCTAGGTATAATGAACCACATCCTCTATTATTTACTTGCTCCAAATTTTTCACAATGCTTCCCTGAATCCGTAACTATCCCAGTATCAGTTCATTCTACAGCAAGCAGCAGGTAGATCTCTGAAAACTCTATAAATCATATATTGGAATAAACATCAGAGACGTAAGCAGTTATAATTTACCCATCAAATTTGATTATGCAAATAATACCCCTGATCATTTCTCTCACTTAACCTTCAGAACAACTTTGTGAAGTAGTCAAGTTAGGGTATTGGAAGGCTATTGCCACAATAATGCTATTTAACAAATAACTGCAAAATCTCAGTGGTATAAAATATAAACATGTAATTCTTGCTCATGGGTCTTCAGGTCTGGTGGAACAGGCCTTATTCAGACTTCAAGTTAAGGTCAGATATGCTCTGTGGCCCACATTGAGGGTGCAGCAACTATCTAGTGAGCATCCATTTGGCTGAGATCCAAAGTTTTCAAAGGGGCAAGTAAAGCGAACAATGCTACATACCCCTTAGGTGCAAAATTGGCCCGCTGATTGTCATTTCAACCAGTATTCTGCTGGCCATGTTGCATGGCCATCTGTGGCTTCCAATATGTTCTCTCTACTACCTAGATTGTCTTTATTTGAAAAAACTCACATAGAACAATCCAAAGCTAACAAAATGATACACTGAACCATAACTTACAGATCAAAATTTGTCCTCTCCCTCATTCATAAACACCTTTAAGATTTATTTTGCTTTACAGAACTCAAATTTATGAGCAGTTTCAGGGAAATATCTGCCCCTAAATTGGTGCTGGTATTTTGTAAAGAACATTGTGTCACTGGGTCTTCCTGAAGGAATCCCTAGGTAAAACATTTCTTTCACAGTAACTGCTAGGAAAGACTTTACTTCCTCCGTTCAATTGATAAGTTCTTTTTCCTCCATGAGAACTGTGTGACTGTTGTTCATTTCCATTTGAGTGTCAAGATTTTTTCATAACCAAGATTTCACCTATAATAAAATCAGTGGGATTTTATAAACCTCGAATTACTCTCTGGATCCTGCCATTCTATTATAATTTGTCTTGTACTTGCTTTGATTCTTCTTTTATAAATAATTATATATACTTTTTTCTATAAGCCATATTAGGTCTTTTTGGAATGAAGAAAGATAGAAGGAAGAACAAAACAAATAAATAATACTGTACCCTCCCAAATAAACCTAATTAAGAGAGAAATCAGCTGGTCTGTTTTTTGCTTTCTAATTTTATTAATTACCATTAGTAGAAAGATATTTTGTTTATAATCAAAATTAAATCTTTGGAGATTAATTTTTCTAAAAGAATTTAAGGATAGAATCAAAGGGGATTCAGTGAATTATCTCTAGTTCTCCCCTCTGACACTATCCCCTCCCTGAGCCTCTCCTCTACCCATCTCCAATCTGAACCCACAAAAGGATGTGAACTTTCTTTTCTCCTGTTAATTCCTATCACCCTGCTTCTGACTTGGTGGGTCTGGTTTCAATAGCTTCATAACTAGAATTTTAAAAAGAAAGCATAACAGATATAAGTGGGAACTGATGGATCAAGTAAAACAGTGCAACATTTTATTACATGTCTACGATTTCAAAAATTGAAGTGGAAAATATTCCCAGTTGCATACAGAGTGAAAGAAGTTGAAGTGATTTCAAAGACCCAGTGCAGTGAAAATAGAGGAGGGGGTTATGAGTTGGCCTATAGGCTGCTGAGGAGAGGAGTCTTTCTTACCACTCTTGCTACCTTCTGAAGTTAACATCAATGACATGAGCACATTGCACAAGAGTGAATTCTTCAAATCTCAGAGGTACCTCAAATCTCAGTCTCCTAAGAGAAGAGGATGCGTTTTTTCCTGGAAAATCAAAGTATAAAAACCTGAGCCTCCAGTTAACTATTAAATAAAAGTTTATCAAAAGAACATCTATGGAAGGTTCCTTGAAATGGGCTCTTTGTCTTTTGAATGGATGTTTGGAAATTTACAGCTTTAGTATCATATCAACCTGTTATTTGTTCTTATAAAGAGGGTTTCTTTTCATTTCTAATATTTTCTATGTTTCTGAAGTCTCTTCCCAAATCTCAAAATAACTCCATGGAGAGATGAGAGGTCATCTGTTTCCCTCTTTCAAACTTATAATATTTACCTCTGAATTTCACCGGCCGTGTGTGACTTTCATTTACTGAAATCATGATAGGAAGCTCTGTACTCAGTCTGGAGATAAATAGTAACTAATTCTAATTTTTCAGAAACAGAGATGTCATCCAGTTTTATTTGGTGTTACTTTAACTAGAAAATGAGTTGTTTTTTTTTTTAAACAGAGGCCAGGAAAGAGCTATCTCAGTACATCTTTTAACTCTGTCTCATCTGTCACTGGAAAATGTCTACACATATGTACTTACTATAGAAAAGATAGAATGGCTGCTCTGAAAAATTATGTGTGCTTGTGCATGCATTCACTTGAGTTAGGATCTTCCTTGAAATATAAGGGCAGCTGTATCTCTGCTTTTGCAGAGAATCAGATGAAGTCAAGTCAAGAAATTGGTCATGAAAGCTGAGGACATTTTATTCTGTGAGTGTATCCTATTTCACTAATGTCCATATCAGATTAGCATAATCAGTTTGATTCTCTCTGCACTGGACAGATGTCACAGGACATAGCTTTCCTGCTGATTTGGTAAAGTAGGGTACTAAACACCCCGCTGTAATAGGAGTTGTGATGCTGTGAGTTTTAATCCAGGGGATGCAACAGGAGTCCCTGAGAAGATACAGCATCATTCCCTAACTGAATTGGCTTTTTATTTAGTAACTGAATTTGTATTTCCCAAATAGTATGAAATGAAGGTAGCCAATACACTCCAGTATTTCTATTGACTTCCACATCAGTTCATTTTATTTTGGTGTAGAGATGGCTAATACCAAAAGTGTCTAAAGTGGAAGTTAGGAAGAGGAAGATATGGAGCTGAATGCTCTCAGAAGAAAATTCAGTTTCCTGACAAAATCTAATATAGCAGGCAGGAGCTGTCAACATGATAAATATCCTACTCTTTAAAATTGGTTTACATACTAGGGCAAAAGAAAAGAAGAAATTATTCACACATTCAAAATTGGTTAAAATGATGTTGTTTGAGTTCAAGTGACAGAGGCCCAAGGAAATTCGGAGTTAAGATAGAAACCTCTCAGGCTGAGCATGAGTCTGGACTCTCCGGGGGCCTTCTGATGTGTCAGTGCCATCTAAGTAATTACACTGCCACACATGAGCTCTCCCAGGTTTGCCATTTGTGAGGATGAGTTCTTTCAATTAATCTCTGTGCCTTAGCTAACTGAAAGTCTCATCTGGTACCAGGTGCATGCAGAAGCAAGGGCAGTGTCTCAAATTGAACTGGATTTCAAGGTTATTAGTTGTAAATGCCTTCATGGTAGTGTCTGTGGGCATACAGTACTGATTTTGAAATCTTGCTAAGTTGGATCTGATGCCAGCTTTGTCACTGTATTCATTTGTTTGCCAACTATTTATTGAACAACTACTGTGTTCCAGGTTCTAGGCTCTGAGCACATGGCTGAAAACCAGACAAATAAGTTTCCAGCACTGGTGGAAAATACATTTTAATGGAGGTATTGCAGGTCATGTTCCCCAAGAAAAGACTTCAAGAGAGACATTTGTATGCAAAAAGTTTATTGAAGAGAAATCACAAGCTTAACTACTATGTGGGAAAGGAAGGAAGAAAGACTGAGTAAAGGGAGAAGGTGGGCTATGATGCAACAAATCCCATGGTGAGCTCCAAAACTGGGATAGCCCTTCGGGAAGGACCCCAATAAAGTGAGGGGTCTCTAAACTTTAGTCCAGTACAAAGGACACTCAATGACTGGGGGCTCTCTAGGATGGGATAATGACCTTTTACAGGAGTCTCTTACCAGCTAAAAGCAATTCTGGCAGCTGAGGACTCCCAGTTGCAATACCCACAACAACTGGGGGTATAAAAATGGAGATTTGGTCAGCAATACATATTAAATAAAAGATAGGTAGATGATAGATATAGATAGATGACAGATGATAGAAGATAGATGATAGATAGATGATAGATAGATAGATAGATGATAGATAATAGAAAGATAGATAATAGATAATTATAGATAGATGATATAGATAGATAGATAGATGAGGGCAGTGTAGCTAGAGAGGAATGGGGATCAAAATAAGCTTTGTTTTTCAGACAGGAGATGGGACATATCTATATATTGATAATAATAATTCACTTGTAATGCTATAGGTTTAAAGTCCTTCTTTAAGCAAGAGAATGTGATAAATTACCTGTAGGTTTATAGGCCTTCTTTAAGCAAGCGAATGTGAGATCCAGTGTAAAAAAGGAGGTGCTGGCCACCAGTAGGTGAAGGGACAACTCACTCTCATAGCTGGAGAGATAAAGAGGTCTGGGTGTGGATGGAAATGGGGAAGTAGGCGGGGTTGTGGGAATGAAGTAGTTCTATATCTTATTGATTTATGTTATCAGTCAAACAATCAAGGTCATAAACTAATAGTGAAAAACGAGAAAGGTATATTTGGGAGGGTGCGGAGAAACTATGAAATAGTTATCCCAGAATGTGTGATTGTGAATTGACTAAAGCATTATGGTAGGATTTCTAGAGAGTGCTGAGGGTACTCTTAAGGGTTAAGGTTACAAATAAAAATATAGTTTCCTGTTTTTATCCAAATTCGTTCTGTACTTGGGGACAGGAACAAGGTAGGCAGAGAACAAGTTCCCGCCAATTGTAGAGTGTGCCAAGTGAGTTTGATGAAATGAGAGAAAGGAATTAAGTTATGGGAAATTCAGTGATTATGGTGATGGACCATGGATTCTAGGCAAGAAGGGAAGCCAAGGAGTGTTAGAAATGCTACTTACTGGAGTTCCCTTCGTAGCTTAGTGGTTAACGAATTCGACTAAGAACGGTGAGGTTGCGGGTTCTATCCCTGGCCTTGGCCGTGGCGGAGGCCGGCGGCTACAGCTCCTGTTAGACCCCTAGCCTGGGAACCTCCATATGCCACGGGTGCGGCTCTACATAAAGGCAAAAAGACAAAAAAAAATGCTACTTACTAGCTATGTTACCCATTGCTGTCGCAATGTTACCCATTGTCAAAAGGGAAAATGAAGTATGTCTAACTTAACCAATGATCATTGAGAACTTACTCTGTTACCTGTGCTTTTAGATTTGTGTGTGTGTGTGTGTGTGTGTGTGTGTCTTTTTAGTGCTGTACCCACGGCATATGGAGGTTTCCCAGGTTAGGAGTCTAATCAGAGCTGTAGCTGCCTACGTCAGAGCGACAGCAACGCTAGTCTGAGCCAAATCTGCGAACTGCACCACACCTCGCGGCAACACTGGATCCTTAACCAACTGAGTGAGGACAGGGATCGAACCTGCAACCTCATGGTTCCTAGTCAGATTCATTTCTGCTGCACCACAATGGGAACTCCAGATTCACTCTTAGTTGATTCTTACAAGAAGCCTGTGAGGTTGAAATGAATTATCCCTATTTGAGATTCAGTAGGAAATATTAACCCAAACATTTCTAATTCCATATCTAAACCCTATTTTCCAAATCTGCAGTTGCCTTATTGCCACAGGGGAGAATCAACTGAAAATTCTGAGGCACTGATGAATAAACTTCTTTATTTCCAACCTTAGGGCAAATCTTCAACCACTTACTTGCCTTAATGAAGAAACTATAGAGGATTTACTTCCATCTTTTTTCGTTAGATTCTTGTGTTTCTCATAATTATCTATCATGATGAACATCAGAGCAAACAAAGCAGCCTCCTTAAAAGGTTGGGAACTTGTAAATATTACTTTTTAATGTTTTTAAATCTCTATGAGTAAAGTAAAGTTTAGAGGAAATAAGAAATTATCCAAGCATATTTAAATAGAAAGTGGCAGAGTCAGGATCCAAAACAAACTCTGAACAGGCAGAGAACTCCAAATATTCACTGTCTCCTATAGCCATGAGAAGTAGAAGGAGCCCAGGATAGAGGGCTCTTCATTACATCTGTAATACTAGAGGCAAAGTGTTTTTGGGGATTGGTTAGAGAAGGGATTAACTCCATCAGACAAGCAATTATTAAATAAGGATACTGATAGAACTTGTTCTATGTATATATTAGAGAAATACAAAAGTATGGTTTTATTGTGAGATTTTTGAGGCCTTTTTGTTATTTGGAAATTTTCTAATCTATAAAGATATATAAACTATGTGTTTTACACATGAAATTAATATAGCAATGTAAATAAACTATACTTCAATTTAAAAAAGTTTATCTTGTTTTTTATGTCCCTTGGTTAAAAATCTCTGGAAAATATAAAAGGAGCTCTGGGCCTGCTTCATGAACAGAGGCTAGGAGAGCCTGAGAGACTCTTCCCTGCTGCAGTGAACAATTGACTGTACTCAGCCCAGAAGCAGTGAGGGTGGTAGCTAAGATGCAAGGAGCAGGGCCAGAAGAGAAGAAAGATGATGAGAGAGAGGGAGGGGATCTGGACAGATGAGCTATTTTAGGAATAAGAAAGATCTCTGATGCTCCTGTGAATAGTTAATCTCTTCCTCTGCAAAGGTCAAAGGAAAGAGCAGAGGAAACAGCAGTGACTTGGCCAACCTGATCTTCTATGTTTGAAATACTAAAAGATTTCCTAAAACCATAGGTTACATCCATTGAAGGTAAAGTATATGTCTCAGTTTGTCTGGGACTTTCCTACTTTTAGCACTGAAATATATGCATCTCAGACACCCTCTCAGTTCCAGGCAGACCAGGATGGTTGGTTACCCACAGGAAGTATACTTATTTCAGATATATTAACATCTGATTCCCCTATAAGTACACAAATACATTGTCAGGCTATGCATTTCCCATTTCTATGTAGAACAGTAAAATAGCTTGATGCATTATTCTTTCTCCTTTTTTGTTCTAAGAAACCTCTTCCTGCCAGAATATTTTGAGCTCTTTTCTCTTGCTCTTGAAAATATAGTTTTCAACATAATCTAGATGGGGTACAACTGCTGGCTAATTAAGTTTTGACACATCATCATATTCTATGAGGTGACTATAGCATGCTTTATGTAGGAGGGGAAAAAATTAGAAAGAGTATAACAGGTTTTCATTTCTTCTAACATAAACATCTTGATGCCATCTGTTACCTTCAATGAAGGATGCTTCAGGTTAGGAGATAATGCTTTACTGTGAATAATACAAATACAATGGCAATTTTCTCTCCAGAAGTGTGTTTGTGGCTTATTGGGAAGGGAGGAACAGTCCAACTTTACACTTCATCCATATACTGAAGATGAGAGGATAATCATCTGCTGTACACAGTGATGGGGAGGGAAAGAATGAAGCTGCAGGATGACAAGAAATAGTGAATCTATCAAATTATTATAATAATAAAGATATGCACATTATCAAGTAGAATACTTCCAATCAATAATTGAAAACTATCCTGTGAATGTCCAAGCCTTTGAGGAAATAGAAAATTTCTGTCAGAGGGTTGTAAAGAAATGCTCACTTGAAACAAAATGCTTTTTTAAACACTAATTAACTCATCTTTGTCACCTTTATCAAATTCCTATTTTATTTTTTTCACTTTTTAAATTTTTTTAATGATTTTTATTTATTTTTTATTTATTTTAGTTGGTTTACAGTGTTCTGCCATTCTGTCAGTTTTTTACTGTAGAGCAGAATGACCCAGTCACACACACACACACACACACACACACACATTCTTTTTCTCACATTATCCTCCATCATGTTCCATCACAAGTGACTAGATATAGTTCCCTGTGCAATACGGCAGGACACATTTATGTTTTAATATACTCATTTGATTATTCCATTTCCCCATTAGATGAAAATCCTTGAATATAAAGATCAAGTGTTCCTAACTAGGTATCCTCAGAACCCAATGCAAAGCGTGGCAACAAGAAGGCACTTGATGATTATTTGTTGAGTGAACAAGTGGATGAGTTCAGAATAGCATATCCCTCTTATGGGACTTATAGCACCTCTTTATACCTCTATCACATTACTCTTTCCACTGTTATACTCCTAGATTTAAATGTCTGCTTCCCCACTATAGGCTACCTGAAGGCCACCATCACTGAATCCTTAGGACTCCCATAGTACTTGGCATGTATTAAATGAGTCTTGCATGAATGGCTGAATAAATAAGGTTATGCAACTGATATTCCTTTGATTTTACTTAGAGTTGTAATATGCCAGATTTAGAGTAGGCATTACATAGAACCTTCATGCATTGATATTTTAGATAGTTGATAGCCTGATAGCTCATCTTCCCTGCTGGGAGTAATCAGAACTCCGCATAGATACCTGTTGTCATTGAAGAGAGTACTGACTTAAGAGTTGAGATCAGGTTCCATTGTTGGATATTTACTAGCTCATCTGTAATCTTGGAAGGTAATTATTCTCGTGTCCCTGATTTTCTGTAACATGGGCATTAATGATACATGGTGTCCTAGTCTGTTAAGGCTCTTATGATGAACAAGTGAAAAAAGATTTTGGAAGTTACTAAGGAAAGAGCAAATCACTATGGACACCCACAGTGACTTATTTCCTCATTTTATGATTCACCAGAGACATCTTTCAATTTCTGAGAAGTCTATAAGTATATTCCTCTTTTGGTAAGCTATGAGTTGTACCTTCAAGAAAGAACAGTAGGAAATGTTTTATTTATTTATTTTTTTTGCCTGTTGAAGAACAAAATCTAACCAAGGTTTCCTAGAGACCCCCAAAGACTATCTGAGAACAAATATTACCTAGTAAGTCATCTCCAGAAGAGAAAGTCCACATTGTTTGTTTATTTTAAATAAAGTTTTGTTTGTCCCTATAGCAAAAGTAACAAAGAAAGAAGAAAAAAGTATGCACAGTCCAATGTTGAGAATCAACCACATTTAATATTTTTCTATATTTCTTTACAATTTTTTTCAGTATTTTTCTCTTGCAAAAATTTTATATCTTGCATTTTTCATTTCTTTATTACAAACCTTCCATAGTATCATCTTATACTGAGTATAATTCAGCTTCAGCTTAACTCAGGTTGTTGTGAAGATAAAATGAGAAAGTGAATCTATTCCTAAGTAATACGGGCCACTTCGGTTATTTTATTGAAGATGACATCATTATCATAAGTATTAAGATTACCATAGTTTAGTTAATATTCTCTTGTATTGAACATGTTGCATGTTTCTGAATTTTAGATGTTAGGAATAAGTGCTATGCTGCTAACCTCTTTCTTTCTTTTTTTTTTTTTTTTTTTCCTTTTGTCATTTTATGGCCGCGGGTTTATGGCTGCATTCGCGGCATGTGGAAGTTCCCAGGCTAGGGGTCTAATCGGAGCTGTGGCCACTGGCCTGCGCCGCAGCCACAGCAACGCAGGATCCGAGCCGCGTCTGCAACCTACACCACAGCTCACGGCAATGCCGGATCGTTAACCCACTGAGCAAGGGCAGGGATCGAACCCGCAACCTCATGGTTTCTAGTCGGATTCGTTAACCACTGCGCCACGACGGGAACTCCTAACCTCTTTCTTAGTAAGCTAGTCCAAGAGCTAAGTTGTCTTTTAACTGTTGTTTTGCCATGATTATTTAAAACCTCTTAAAATGCAAGGATCATAATTTTCCAATAACATCATACTAATAATTCTTTTTTTAGCCTTTCTGCATTGGACTCATAAGCAATGTACATGGATAGTGTGACTGAGATATCAGAAAACCTATGAGAACTTACCAAATTGTTGGTACTCATTTTTATTTTGCTTGCCAACATTTGTAACTTAAAGCATTTACCCTTTTAATAGACCTTTACATTCTTGTCATCATCATTCCCACACAACACTAAATAGAAGCTAGCTCTAAGCTGGGCCCTCCCTCTGCATGTACAGGCAGAGCTTCTAGGTAGTTTCTGCCCTCCCAGATCCTGCAGGACTAGTGGACCCAAAAAGAGAGAGTTTGGGAAGCCAAGATAAAGCAGAAAGGATATTCATAGAGGTAGCCTACAGTAGTTAAGTCCATGGACTCCAGTTTCACAGGGCACCCAGTTTTGCTCTTTTTTTATCTGTATAGTCTTGAGTAATTATTTAATTATTTAACCTTTCTAAGATTATTTTGCTAATTCTGTAATGGGGATAGTAGCACTACTTCCTTCCTAGGATTGTGAGGATTTGTATCCACATTTTATATGAAGAGCTCAGTGCAATGCCTGGTATAGAAACATGCTCAATGAATATTAGCCTCTCATCATCAGCAGTATTATTCCCTCTCCTCCTTCTCCTCTTCTGTCTCCTTCTCTAGGTGGCCTGAGGTAGCATCTATGGGACAAAACATCACTTATAATCAAAAAGAGGAACTGAAATGGTAGCCTAGAAAGTGGTACCAAGTATAAAGTCTTTAGGGTGATATAAGGTAATAAGAACACGAGTAAAGCCATCTGTCTTAGGATGGATGAATAGACTAGCCGAGGTTGTGAAAAGACATTTAAGACCAAGTTTATGAAAAGTGTGAGAACTTTACCTTCAAGGTCAATTTTCATCTGACTTCTATTTGGCCGGGACAAAGGATGAATTTGTTGACCCAAAGGTCCACTATTTACTGGATAATGTCCATTTGTAGCTTTAAAAATAGAGAAAGAGTGAGAGCAAGTTAGAGAGGGAGAAAGGGAGAAATAGAGTTAAGGTAGATGTAAATAGGTGATAGATATATCATAGATAGATGATAGATGATAGATAGATAGATAGATAGATAGATAGATAGATAGATAGATGATAGATAGATGATAGATAGATGATGGATAGGACTCAAAATCGGCAAAACACAAACTGTTTCACCCAAGCATAACTAGGAAGTGATACCTTTATATGATACACTTATGTTAGGGCTCATTTTGTTTTAGATTGTAGATAATATAAATATAATATTATTTAACATGATATAAATAATAATTCTGTTGCTCTTTAATGCACAGTTTAACCAGATGTAGCATATAAGGCATATACATGATGTGGTATAGGATATACATGAGGTGTCTGAGGAAGACATATGATACAAGGGGCTTTATTCCAGGTTGACTGAGAAAGAGAAGAGTATGTATATCACCCATGAGCTAGAAATACCAAAGGAAAAGCAAATCGCTAGTATCCGGTTTTGCTTTTGTTTTTCTTTATTAGGAGCAGAAACTATAGTTTTTGCTTCTTGATTTTATTGAGACTCATTTTCACTTTTCATTCTCCCTTTCCATTGGTTCTAGGCAAGGGCAAACGAAATAAATATCTGTAATTGGAGACCAGAGTTTCCAATTTTTTGGCTCTTGATTTTTCTCTTAATACAAAAATACATATTCTGAACTTGATTTTCTCTGTGGCGTTTTCTGCTAGTGGATAAGAGTGGAAGAGAATGGACAATACCCTCAGACCTTGGTTTAAAAATCAGGTCTGCCAGTTGATAGTTCTGTGACATTAGTGAAATTTCTGAACAACTGTACCTCATAAAATGGCTGTGAGGATTAAATAAATAACACAAAGCACTTAGCAAAATACATAGAAAGGAATAAAAACTCATTATTTTTACTATCAGTATTCCATAATTACTGTCAAATTAATGTCACTATTCTATTATTTTCATTACTATTATTGTTATTCTCTATAATTCTGTGATCTGGTTCCAAGAGATCTTATGAGTGCTAAAAGCATAAGCTCTTACTAGACAGTAGCCACATATCTCTCTTTTACTTTCCTTTAGAGTGTCACACCGCCACCCGTTTATAACTTAGTGTTTTTTACATAATAAGGATGGCAACACCATAACCATTCTGATAGGTCCAAGGATGCAGGAAAGGTCTAGGGGAGATTGGAATTCCAATCAATAGCCTTTAGAATGTTTTTGCTTGCCTAGATTTGGAAATTTTCATATCAATGTCATCCCCTTCTGTGGTGTGAAAAAACAGGACTATATTTAGTGACTAGAAGTTAATAGAGGTGGGAAGACAGTATTTCCTGATTAGAGTGATAATTGCTCACAACTTATTCAACATTATTATTGAATTAGTATTGAAAAGGTAATTTCGTGCTTCATGAACTGGCAAATTTGATTCATATGCTGGGAAGGCAAAGGAACAAATGTGACATTGACGATAATAATTACATCCCACCCTAAAACAAGGCAAGGTAAACATTTCACATCACTTTGGCATGAAGCGTGCTTTCATTTACCACTTCCTTAAGAGACTGAGGTCAGGATGCTACGATAACAGAAATACCTTTGTGAAGTCCCTTTGTTGGAATACGTTGGCCTGATTTTTTTCAAGTAATAAATTATAACATTTTGCTTGTTCTGCTAAATAACATTTTTCACTTGCTAATATAAATAAATGAATTACTCATAGTTGCTCATATATAGGTATGAATAAGCTAGAAACATTCTCTGCATTTCAATGTTTTAATCATACTCTGTCACAACTTCAGTTATGTCTTCAAGACCTTCAATCTTTGAGGAAGGAGTCTATGGGAGAACAGACTTGCTTCATCTCAAATGTTCCTTGGCCACTAATTTCTTTATTCTTCACATGTTGTTAGTCTTTTTTTTTTTTTTTTCAGTAATGCTGTTCCTATGAATGTTTCTCTCTGAAGACTTTTCTTGTACTCACTGATGTTTTCACAGAGGAGAACCTCCCTCCTCCTACAACTAAACCCATGAATGGCTGCCGTCAGTTTCAGAAGCAGCCTTACACATTAATCATGGTATTTACTGTGCGTAGGATTTAAACGTTATTTGCACCAGTGCTACATATGAAGCTTAGGAGATAGACCGAAATGCCTGGGGAAATGGTACTTCTCAAAAATATAGGAACTCTTTTACATAGTTTTTATGGTTTCTGGCTATGTTTTGCTTTAACCAATAGGAGGCTCAGTGTTGGATTTATAGTTCACCTAGCCCTGGATTGATGTGAACTCATTTAACCACCGTGCCCTTTTATTACTACAACCTTATTTTGCTTCCACCTTAATTAATTTACTACTCTTAATTTTTTTAATTTCAAAAGTAATGTTACATATTTAGAAAAAAGTTTTAAAATGTTAAGTCCCAGGTGTCAATTTCTAGGAAAAGTCATTATTGATAGTTCCGGAGTGTGTAGTCTTTCAGACTCTTCTATAGACCTAGTCACATATAAATAGTATATGTACGTATGTACACATATATATGCATATATGTGTGTGTGCATGTGTCTACTTACACAGGCACACATGCATGCTTTTCTTAATATATTCTTCCATGTCATTTCATAGAGATATATTCTACATTATTTTTAAAAGTTTTTTAGTATTCCGTGGTACAGCTGGGCTGTACACTATTTGGCCATTGTGTTGTCAGAATTGAAGTTCTCTTCATTTTTTCTCTTGTCAAATAATCATGCATTAAATAGCTTTGCAGAATACATTCCTGGAGGTAATCTTGCTATTCCATAGGATCTATGTTTTAAAATTTTTGATAAGTATTGCTAAATTCCTATCCCAAAACTAAACCAGTTTAAACATCAGCCAAAAAGTATAAGAATGTTTGTTTCCCCACATCCAAAACAAACTGAGACATAATTTCATTTTTTTTCAATCTAATGGACAAAAACTATCTCTTGTTTCAACATGCATTTCTCCCATTTCCAGGATGAACATCTGTTTCTATGTTTTTATTTATTTATTTATTTTTCTTTACATTATACCCAGCTGTACAGTGTGGTGATGGGGTTGCACATCACAAGTGGTTAGACATAGTTCCCAGTGCTATACAGTGGTATCTGATTGCTTTTCCAGCCCGGAGGCAACAATCTACAGCTATTAACCCCAGACCCCCCTACCATCCTATTCCCTCCCCCACCCTTTTGGCAACCACAAGTCTGTTCTCCAAGTTCTTGATTTTCTTTTCTGCATAAAGTTTCATTTGTGCAGTATGTTAGATTCCAGTTATTAGTGATAACATATGGTATCTGTCTTTCTCCTTCTGACTTACTTCACTCAATATGAGGGTCTCTAATTCCATCCATGTTGCTGCAAATGACATTATTTTATTCTTTTTTTGGCTGAGTAGTATTCCATTGTGTATATGATATCAAAACAGACATACGGACCAATGGAACAGAATAGAGAACCCAGAAATAAACCCAGATGCCTACGGTCAACTGATTTTTGACAAAGGAGGCAAGAACGTAAAATGGGAAAAAGACAATCTGTTCAGTAAGCATTGCTGGGAAACCTGGTCAGCTGCACGCAAATCAGTGAAACTAGAACACACTCTCACACCATGCACAAAAATAAACTCTAAATGGCTTAAAGACTTAAATATAAGACAAGATACCATTAAACTCCTGGAAGAAAACATAGGTAAAACATTCTATGACATCAGCGTTACAAATGTTTTCTCAGGATAGTTTCCCAAAGCAACAGAAATAAAAGCAAAGATCAACCAATGGGATCTGTTTCTATGTTTACTGGACATTTCTATTTCTTCCCGCGGAAGCTGCCATTTCTCTATTGGCCTGCTTTCTCTGTGTAACTTATAGGTTTATGTTTGTGCTAAATATTTATCAAATAGACTGTAAATGTTTTTTCCCTTCATCTTTTAACCAATGTTTTTTACATTAAAGGTTTAAAGTTTTTTCTTACCAAAGCTGAGAATCTTTATGGGTTTAATATTTCTGGTTTTTAAAGTGTTCTCATTTTCCCTCATTTCTAAGGAGTCTTCAAGGTCAGTTTTTATTTTATCTCTACCTAAAATTTTCTGTATATGAGTCTGTAAAACTGAAGAAGAATTTTTACTTCCCTTCACTTTATTTTTTGATGTTATAATTGTATTATCATCAGAGAATATAACTTGTAGGACTTGAAATTTTGAGATTTTGTGTATTTGTTGAGAGTTTCTTTCTGGCCTATTATGTCATTATTTTTTTGTAGATATTTCATAGTCAGTTAAAAAGCATGTATGGTCTCAAGATATCTGGAACAAAGTCTAGTCTTTTTTTTCCCCTTTCTTTCTTCATCCTTTATCCCTCTTCTCCTTGTTCCTTTCTCCATCTGTCCTCTTCCTCTCCTCTCCTCATTCTTTCTGGATTGTTAAGTACGTTATTCAGATCCTCAATACCCTTATTTTGTGGCTACTTAATTCAATTAAAAATTCTCTCACTATCCTGAAATTTCTCCCTTTGTTATCCTTTCTTTTAAAATATATTGTCCTAGGTATTGACATTCACAGATGTTATATTATTAGAACATATATTTTTATCAATTTAAGTTATACTCTTTTTTCTATATGATGCTTTTTGTCTTGAATTCTACTTCATCTATACCTCCCAAGTGATTGTTTAATTGACACTGGCCTCATGAATCTTAGTCTATTCCTTTATTTTTTCTTTATGTGGTTTTATTTTCTCTTGAAACAGATATTATGATATTGCTTTATTTGTTTCCCCTATTTCAACTGAGAGTCCTTTAATTAAAAAAAAATTCAGCCGATGATCATTTATAATGTCTGTTTGTTATTTCATGTTTCTTATACTTTAATCATATCTCCTTGAGTATTTTGTCTTTACATTTTACATTTTAGTAATTTAAAAGTTCCACCTAATATTTTTGTTCTTCTAGTGGTTATTCCTAAGATCTTCACAAAGAGATTATTTTCCTTTCTGCATAAAAATGGAGGTGTATCTAGTCACTCTACTTAAACAAAATAAGAGGTATATCGCTAAGCATTTTATATTTTTTTTCTTTATTTCTTTCTTACTACCTCATACCCTAAATTTTGGTTCAAGATCATTAATTTTTTTTACTTTGTGCTTCCTCAGTTTTATGAATACCTACTTAACAATTCCATTAAATTTCACTGCCATATTTTCAACAATTACCTAGCATTAACTCTAAGTTTTACTGAAATCATTACTCATTTTATTGGTATGCTCTATATTTCTGTTTTGAAGCTTTATTTTGTTGAAATAAAACCAGAAATTTTATCTTTTTTTATGTTTCATTTTTAGAAAATGCTATGTGGATGGTAAAATCTGAGTTCTTGTATATCTTAAGAATATCATTTTCCTCCTGCTTCATACCTTAATAGGACTCCAGCTTCAAAATGCATTTCCTTAGATCTTTATAGGAATTGGTTCATTGTTTCCTGCTTTCTGAATTGTAGATGAAAATTTCAATGCTAGCAATTAAGGTAATGGATTTCAGAAACAGGCAACATAAGTTTTAACTCAATTTCTACCACTTACTATCTGTATGATTGTTAAACTTCAGTATGGCTTTTCTTCCTCATGTTTGGTATAAATGGTATAGGGTCCTTGTGAGCGAAAGTGGTATAGGGTCCTTGTGGGCGAAAATTAAAGCAAAATACATAGCACAAATAATGGACTCAATGATAATTATAGCAGTTCCTTTACACTGATGTTAAATATATATATATATTTATTTATTTATTTATTTATATTTATATTTATATTTATATTTATATTTATATTTATATTTATATTTCTGTCTGGAAGCTTATACGATTTTTCTTTATCCTTGAGGATCCCAATTATTCACAATTTTGTCATTAAAGGATGGCTTTTTTCCTCTGAAAACTCAAGTCCCTTTTCATCTCGGAGATGTTTCTTCTATTATTTATTTGGCTATATCCTACTCTCCAAACACATATCTTTCTTTTCTTCTTCCTATATAGCTACTGGGGACATTTATATTATTTTCCTATATCTGCTGTAACCAACTGCAATGAAGTTAGTAGCTTAAAACAAAACAAATGCATTATTTTATAGTTCTGGAGGTCTGACGTCTGAAATGGGCTTCACTGGGCTGAGATAAAGGTGTCAGCAAGTTGACATTTATTTTGAAGGTTCTAGGGATAAGCCACTTCTTTGTCTTCTCCAGTGTCTAGAGGCCACCTGCTTTTCTTGGCTCATGGCCCCTTCCTTTAACCTCAGAGTTAGTAAAGCAACATCATTAAATCTCTCTCTGACTTTGACACTCTTTCCTTTCTTTTTCACTTATTGAGCCCTCCTGAATAATCCAAGACAGTATCCCCATCTCAAGATCCTTAACTTAGTCATATCTGCAAAGTCTATTTGCCATATAAGGTAGCATACTCACTAATTTTGGGGATTAGATATGGGCATCTTTAGAAGGGCCATTATTCTGCCTACCATACCACTCTCTACTTTATTTATAAAGTACATTCCTTTGGCTTTTTACTTTGTTTCCTGAGAGAGTACTTTGTCTTGCTTTTCTGGATCTCAGAGATAGGCATACATTTTATTTCCATAGTATTTTTAATTTTCAAACATTCTGATTTTTTTTAACTGTAAAGAAACAATTATCTATGAAAAATTCTAATTTTACTTGTTTTATAGTTTTCTCTGTTCTTGTTCTTAGGGGGTTTGTCTGTTTATTCATTCTTTGAATCACTTCAGAGTATTAATTTTCATTTAATATTAGTGATTAGGTTACTTGTTCATACTTACCAATCTGGATCTGAAAGAACAGAACTGATGCTTTGTTTGTCATCTCATCATATGCAAAAATTATTGTTGTCGGAGATCCCATCGTGGCTCAGTGGTTAACGAACCGACTAAGAACCATGAGGTTGCAGATTCGATCCCCGGCCTTGCTCAGTGGGTTAAGGATCCGGCATTGCCGTGAGCTGTGGCGTAGGTTGCAGACGCAGCTCGGATCCCGCGTTGCTGTGTCTGTGGCGAAGGCTAGCAGCTACAGCTCCTGTTAGACCCCTAGCCTGGGAACCTCCATATGCTGTGGGTGCGGCTCTAGATAAAGGCAAAAAGACAAAAAAAATTGTTGTTGTCCAACGGTGAATGGACTGTGGTGACAGAAGTCCTGGCTCCTTTCAGAGGGTAGGGACAAGTAGCTGGGAAGTTATTTTTAGGAGATGTGGGGACTTAGCGGCCCACCATGGAAACCAAAGTTACTTGGGAGCCTGGCACTGCATTTTTTTGGACCCTAGTGTCCACTCTGGAAGTCCGTCATTCACCCTATCTAGGGAGCCGTTCTTTCCACTTTACTCAGGGGATGAATGCTGCACTAGCCTTTTGCACCGTACAGCTCTTTCAAAGCTCTTTATTCGGTTCCCTCTCATCTTTTCCCTGTTCCCTGATCTTGGGGGCCCCCCAGGATTTTGCTGGGAAAGCTCATATTTTCTTAATTCCTTCTTTTCTGCATTTTGTATTGTGAATTATTACCTTGTTAAGATTCTTAGTAAGTTTTCTATTACTATCTTCCTTATACCTCTCAGAAATTCCCAAATAGTCTGACCTGCCAGTAGCAAGCTCCCTATCCTTTTTCAGTGATGTTATGACTTCATTCTTACTTGCATATAGCTTGTGTCATTTACTGGGATGTGAGTCAGGAGATATACATAGGCAACTATCTTGAACTGCAAAATTCCTTTATCATTTTTTATTGTATTGCTGTGTATGTTTTTGTAAATTATAACAAATATTTTTGAAAAGGTACAAATACATTAAAATTATACCAAAATGTGGTAAATAGATTGATGAAATTTTGATTTGTTGACCTCATGAATATAGAATCTCTGATTTTTGTCTCAATGACCCTGTGTTATATGATCATTCACTTATTTAGCAAATATATATATACTTAAAGCTATACTATGCACTGGAGCTTTAGTTGTTAGTGTTGTCTTTTTAAATAGCATTTCTTTTCTTCTTCGGTCTGTTGTTCATAGGATTCAGTTTTGCACTTCAGGTTCATACAAATATAAGCATTTAAAATACATTACAGATTAACAATTTACCTCGTTCAGTATTTGGCTAGAGAATTCTGAAGTTCAGAGAATCCATTTCCATGGACCTTGCCTTCTCTGATTTCTAAATTCCTTATCAGAAACCACAGTTTCTATTTGCTAGTTTCATATTCCTCTATCTCCACAAAGACTAAATTTAAAACAGAGTCATAGAATCCATCTTCCAGAGTCAGAGCACTAATTTTTTAAGTATTTTTGGTGATCCTCTAGTGAAAATGCTTCCCTCCTTCATTCCCTCCATGTATTATCTGTTTCTGTGTTTCTGCGTCTGGATAGAGTCCTTTACTATAATCCTGGATTAGGGCTTATAGCCTAGACTTTTCTAACATCTATACAGGCAGTTTCCGAAGTTTTATGTTATTCTCAACCCACTGTAGTCTGGTATTTTTCATGAGGATATCACATATATGCTCCTGTATTTTGATTATAATAGTCTTCTCATCTGCAAGTTAGCACATAGCTTGATGTTATCTACCTCTTTCAATAGCAATAATATTGATAGTGAAAAGAATAGCAAGCGTAATTTATTGTGTCACCTAGGCACAAAGTACCTTTAAATACTATATAAAATTTAAGGATTCTTAACTGTAAGTAATAGAAAATTAAACCATGGTTCATAAACAGGTAGTTTATTTTTGTCATGTAGTAAGAGGTTCAGAGTTGACAGCTACTAATGCCAGTCCATTTGTTCATTGTTATTCATGATAAAGCCTCTAGTATTTTCAAGGGCTTTTCCTCACTGTGATAGAATGACTATATCAACTCCATCTGTCATGCTCACCATCAGGAAGAAAGGAGAAAGGAAGGAATCTGTATCATAAAAGTAAAAGCATTCCTAAAAATATAGCCAGCTTCACTGTCTGATTGGCCAGAATGGCAACACGCTACCACTCCGACTAGAATTGGCTAGGAGAAAAAACTTGAGAATGTTGTTTAGGCCAACTAACCCGTGTTGGCTATATGTTTCCCATACTCACATTATCTTATTTAATAAATCTCTGTCATTGTTATTCCCCTTCTCATTTAAATACAAGGATATGTAAGGCCAAAGAACTTCTGTGACTAACCTAAATCATACCACCAGGAAAGGAAATAACTGGAATTTTAACTCATCTCCATATTTCTTTGACCTTCCATTCTTTTCATTTAACTACACTCTATCTCAAGATTGTCTGAATAGGCATCATTTAAGCAGTCTTGAAGGAATAAATGAGTGATTGACTTCCTAGATTTTGTGTTTACGCATCTGACTCTATAAAAAAGACAGTTTTGTTAAGGGCTTTATAGGCTTCCAAACATAAGGCTCAAATCCTTAGTGTCACCTTTGAAAGATGAGTGGAAAAGCTTGGAAGTCACCAGCCTAGGTTCAAGTCCCAGTCTCACCACTTGCTATTATTGTGAATCCATCACTTAACCGCTCTACACCCTAGAGTTCTCAGCTTTCTCTTTGCCACCATTCTCTCCAAGAGCAGTTATATAGTATAGTCAAAGTCATTGTCAAGAAGTACAGTTTTAATTCTAGTTTTCCTCTGTTCAAAAATCATCGCTATGGTAGTTACTGTGAACTGGGTACTCAAAGGGGATTAATAAGTATCTTTTCCCTTAGTTTTCTTTACCATAGAGGCAGGAAATATAAAATACTTAAAAATGTTCAGTCACCCTTCTAGGGAGGGCCTGACATATTTCTAGTGAGCTGTAAGTGAAAGTTTTAGGAGGGGCTCGACTGGCATGTCCCTATACCCTTGATCCTTCTTCCTATCTGTAGCATAGACATGAGACTAGAGAGGTGGAACAGCCATACTATGGCCACGAAGTGGCAGATATGAGGACAGGAGCCACGCATGGAGAATGATAAGATGGGGAAAATAGAGAGAGCCTGGATCTCCCATCACTGAGGCACCATAGTGACTCCAGACTACTTGAGCCCTGGCTGTTCATTGCATGGAATAAACAAACTCCCTTCTCATTCAAGCTACTGTCTATTATGTTTCTCAGTCATTTGCAGCTAAACACATTCTTATCTGATGTAATTTTCTACCAGGTAAAATGTGCACTCATTAAGTCAATATTAAAATTTCACTGGAATCTGGCTTCAGCCTTCCTTACAGACTTTTCTTCTACTTCTTTCACTCCCCAATTCTATCATTCATCTAAACCAAATTGCTTATTATTACCACCTTTATTTCAAGGACAGGTTTAAGTATGACCTCTTACTGCAATAAATTGTCCTTGTATTACCTGACTGGTGTCATTTCTCATTCCTTAAAAATTTGAACTTTTATAATCCTTATCATGTCCTCTCTTGAATTACAGTTATTTAAGTGTGTGTCTCATGCCTTTTATGAGCTTGTAAAAGCCTTGTACACACACATGCACAAATACTACCACCTGAATACCCGCACAGCAGCATGTTGCCCAGATGGGTCTTCTATGGTAATGTATGGGTAACGGATTTTTGTTAAATACCAAAAATAATCATTGGTATCTCTTATTTGTTCCTAGTTGTTTGAATCTTTGTCAATTGGAGCAGTTTTCTTATTCAAAATACATCTTTTCCAAACTGTTCTTGACCTACTTATGAAAACCTGGGAAAAAAAAAGAGAAATGACCTTGTCTTCAGTGATTGGTTTACAAGACTCTTTCCAAGCCGTCTGCTATGCACTGAGTAGAAGCAAGTTTTCACTTCTCTCCTTGGCAGGTAGATTGATTTGTGCTGCTATCATTACTGTCAAGCAGCTCTAAATTCAATGATCTCAGGATAAGGAGACTGAAAGAAATTTTAAACACAGGGACCAAATACAATCCCTGACTTCTTTAGAGCTTAGCACAGTGTCCTACAAATTCTAGTGACCAAGTAAATATTTTTTATTGGTTTGAAATTTTGGTTTGAGTTCAAGTTTTCTAAGGGTCGTTTTGCTTCAAATTACTATTCACTCATTATTTATATATATTTATACATATCTTGACTACTTCTCAAACAGATTTGTGATAAATGAAATCTACAGGTATACCATAAGCATTAAGCCATTCTAGTGAGATTAAAAAGATAAAATACAAACAATAATAATGACTCAGTGGTAGAAGGCCTAAGGGTAAAATCCTAAAGTTCAACTCATTTATTTATCCCAACAACACTGTGGACTTAGATCTTTTTTACAAATGAGAAAAACAAGGATCAGAGCGGTTAAGCAAATAGGAATAGGCCTTATCTTAATGAACTTCAGAGCCCTGAGTCAAACACAGCATCTGCTGACTCCATGGTCTGCATTTTACTCTGCTCCACATTGCAATAGAACTAGGATTCTACTCACCCTGCATGCTTGGTTCTCAAGAATGAACTGGGAAAAAAAAAAAGATGATTTAGAAAATTACATTCCAGTATGTTCAATGTTAATATTTCATCTATACCAGCTCACTCCTCCAGGACTGTTTAACTGCTGGAAGACCTCTTTTCTAAGGGTTAGGTTTGTAATCAAATCTATCTCAAAAGGTGAATGTATCCAGTAGTTCCCTATATAGTAAAAGAGCTTTCACAGAAGCTTTAGTAAGCAATGTTTGGTCATATGTTTTGTCATCTATGATGGTAACCCTATTTTCATATATGTATGTGAACCTTCCATTTGGAATTTGTGGTTAAATAGTAAGTGAACCCATTACTGACCTTGTAAAGGTAAAAATTCTCCTATGAGCGGAGAAATTTAATTAGAAGATAAGTAAGTATGGCAGCTAATCTCCAAAGATTAACCCCACAGTGCTTCCCAAGAGTCATTCTCTTTTGTACCCAGGTGCTGGTGCGCTTGATTCTCGATTGGCCCAGTATGAACAGTATAAAGTGGTAGAAGTGGTATTGCATGACTTTCAAGCTAGCTCCGAAGAATCCTTGCGACCTTCCCTTGGGTCTCTTGAAATGCTCACTCTCTGGGAGTCCTGTCTCAGAATCCAGCTACTGTGCCAAGAAGCTGAAACCACCTGGAGAGGCCATGTGTAAGTGTTCTGGTTGATAGGCCCAGCTGAGCTCCCAGCCAACTTATAAAATCAACTGCCAATCTTGGGAGTGACCCATTTTCACACCCAGCCCAGAGAGTCTTCAGATGACTATAGCACCAGACTGCAACCAGATAAAACAGACCAAGGGAGAGCCTTCCAGCTGAGGTCAGTCAATCTACAGAACCATGAGTAACAATAATAGATCATTATTTTAGCCACTGAGTTTTGAGATGATTTATTAAATAGCAATAAAGAATGGGAGCAGTAGAAAAACATCAATGTTATTTTTCTCTCCAAGTTCCATAAAGTTCAGTGGAAAACATAATCAGTATCTACCAAGATATAGAAGATGGTCAAGCTGAAATTTATTTTAACTCCACTCCACTTCATCCAGATTGTTCTGTCTCCATCTAAGTTATGTCTTTCTTTTCTAAGACACTAAGGAGATAAGAATTTTGAAAAAGGAATGCAGTTTAAAAATATCTATTAGACAGATATTTTGACATTAAAGGAAGAAACAACAATTTAGGATGCTTTAAAAGCTCTCTAATGTTTACTTTCATATTATTTCACTCTGAGCTACCAGAAATAGTCCTTATTCAACTGTCTAGCTATTCCAAGCAGTCTACAAAGTCATGATGTACCCTTTGAAGGTTTTAACTGAAATGTGCAATGAAATATTTTATTTATAGGTAACTTATTATTTATGCCAAATTGCACCAAGCTAATTTTCTTTTCTTTCAGTATTTTCCTTTTTTTCTTTTCTCCCAGGTTAACCTAAAAACTTTCTATTATTTTACTCCTTTCAGTTGAGAATAGGGTTAAAAATAGGGCTAATCACAAAAGCTCATATTGATGGATTTAGAAGTAGGTTCAGGACTTCTCATGTGGTCACAACATAAATACTCAGTGTTGCTTCTAGAAATGGGTTCATTTAAGATGGGAATCATTAAACCTAAGTGTGTGTCATATTTTCCTGGGGACTCATTGACAATGTGGGTTTTAGGGCCCTATCCCAAATATCTGATCAAAGTGATCTTAGATGAAATCTAGGAATTAGATTTTTTTATAATTCACCCAGGTGATTATGCTGGAGTAGCTATGGCTTTGTGGAGCACTGCTTAAAGGTGAGACAGACAAAACACACTTTTAAGTGGCCTTGCAGGAGGGGATTTTTAATCCAGGAAGTCTTTGTAACTGGCAGGTGCAGTTTTTATAGTCACTCAGTCTTGCCTTTGTCTAAGACCACACTGCTAAATTCACCTACAATGTTCAAAATACCTCTGGAAATGGCTTTAAGGGATGGGCCTTTAGAGATGTTACAGGTGGTTGGAGGAAGATTCATCTGGACTGGCCATGGCCGTGGGGTAACCTGGAGAGGCATAGTCTCTTTGTTGGTCTCCTGCACAGTCTATTTTGAGTGTTCCTATGCTAATAATTGCACTCTCTGCCCAGGATTGATGACTTCATGAAGGACATGTAACTATTTTTTAAAAAGTCATAGAAACTCCACCTTTCCCCCCTACTCATTGCCTAACTCTCTAGTGCAAATGTTCTGGGGCCAACGGCCAAAATTATATCTGCTGTTATTTCAAAGCCCAAGACAGAAAGCGTATTTTGCTCCATTCATTCTGTCAACAGATATATAGCACATGGCTATTAACAGTCTAAGCACAAGGTGGACTTTGAAGTTTGAAATGAAGGAAAGGAGGAAAAATAAGGAAGGCATTTGCTCCTTCCTGAAGGGTCTCTCAATTTAATGGCAAGGTCAGGATTGTCATGACAACAAACCAATATATCCATGCAATAAGATGATAGGATTTCTAATGGGGAAACTAGAACATCTGAGAGAGACCAAGAGAAAGACGCTGTCAGGCTCTGGGCAGGTATCAAGGAAGTGATACTAGGAAAATGTACAAGATTTTAACAGAGTAATACATGTCATGAAGGAAAGAAGAAGTGTAATTTACCAGAGGGGAAAGAAAGAGCAAATATGGGGAGTTTTAAAAGTATGTGTTTGATGTAAAGCCAGGAAGTAACTTAGGTACAAACAAATGACAGTGATGGAGGTGACAAGAGCTAAGAGTGGGGGAAAACTGGAGTGGCCAAGATTGTGAATGCCACGTCCAGTGGTTGGACCTTTATACTCCTCATCATGGGGAGCTAGCAGGGAGAGCTCAATCATTCAACAAGTCAAGCCCCCTTTTAGTCCCTGAGAAGATACCACTGGGGGAAAAAATTAGATGAAAAAGTTCTGTTGTCTTAGAGCTTGCATTCTTGTATGAAGAGAAAGACAAAAAAAAAAAAAGTCACATGTCAGATGTTGCTACCAGTTGAGTTGTTTCCCCCTCCAAAAAAAAAAGACACATTGAAGTCTTAACTCCTGATACCTATGTATGTGAACGTATTTGGAAAGAATCTCTACAAATGTAATCAACTTAAGATGAGGTCATACTAGATTAAGGTGAGCCCTAAATTCAATGGCTTATGTTCTTTTTTTTTAACTTAATGAATTTTATTTCAATTATAGGTATACAAAAAATCATCACAAGTCAATTTGGTAGATTTTGTGGCCCAAGCCCACAGTGCATCCCCCCACCCACCCCCCAGATTGTCTTATTTGAAAAAACAAGGTTTTCCAAAGTCTGTGAGTTATTGTCTGTTCTGCAAAGAAGTTCATTGTGTCTTTTTAGTTTCCACATGTAAGCGGTAGCACTGGATGTTGCTATCTAATTGTCTGACTGGTTTCACTTCACGTGATAATTTCTAGGTCCATCCACGTTGCTATAAATGTTGGTATTTCGTTCCTTTTAATGGCTGAGTAATATTCCATTGTATGTATGTACTATAATTTCCCTATCCACTCCTCTGTTGATGGGCATTTAGGTTGTTTCCATGACCTGGCTATTGCATAGAGTGCTGCGATGAACACTGGAGTGCATGTGTCTTTTGGAGTCATGGTTTCCTCTGGATAGATGCCCAGGAGAGGGATTGCTGGATCAAATGGTAATTCTATTTTGAATTTTCTGAGGAATCTCCATACTGTTTTCGACAGTGGTTGCACCAATTTGCATTCCCACCAGTAGTGTAATAGGGATCCCTTTTCTCCACACCCTCTCCAGCACTTACTGTTTGTAGACTTTTTGATGATGGCCATTCTAGCCAGTGTCAATGGCTTACGTTCTTGTAATAAAGTCATGTGATGACAGGGGAAGAAATTGGAGTGAGGCATCAGTAGCCAAGGAACATCAGATATTGATGGTAACCACCACAAGCTAGGAAGAGGCATGGAACAAATTCTCTCTTAGAGACACCAGAAGGAACCAGTCTTGTCAACACTTTCACTTCAGACTTCTGGCCTCAAGAACTGTGAGACAATAAATTTTTGTTGTTCATAGTAATCTATTACAGCAGTCTTAGGAAAGTAATAAAGATGGTAGTAATTACAAGAAAGAAGAAAATACTGGAAAGGGGAATAGAAAATGGGAGAAGTGTTATTTTATTTCATTTTTTGTCTTTTTTTTAAGGGCCACACCCATGGCATATGAAAGTTCCCAGGGTAGGGGTCATATTGGAACTATAGCTGCCAGCCTACACCACAGCCGCAGCAATGCAGGATCTGAAACACTGCATCTGTGACCTACACCACAACTCACAGCAACTCCAGATCCTTAACCCACTGAGTGAGGCCAGGGATCAAACTGGCATCCTCATGGATATTAGTCAGGTTCATTACCACTGAGCCACCATGGGAACTCCCGGAGAAATGTTATTTTAAATAGTGTAGTAATAGAAACTTTTACTGAGAATAGGACACAAAGTCAAAGACCTGGGTGGGTTATATCTTCAAGCCCTGGATATTTGCAGGGAAAATGTTCCAAGCAGAGGAAAGAGCACAGCAAATGCAAAGGTCCTGAGGCAAGGCCTTGTCTGACCTGTACTAGAGGAAACTAGGAGGCACAAGTAAGCTGAGTAAAGTAAACATCAAGGATGTCAGAGAGATTTCAGAAGCCATGTTATATAGATTCTAATAGGCCATTATAAGGACTTTGCTTTTACTCTGAGAAAGATGAGGGACTTCTGTAGTGTTGTAAGTAAAGTGACAGTCTACTTTATGGTTTAAAAAATTGCTCTCTGTCAATAATTACTAAATAGGATTCAAAGGCCAAGTCAGGGAATCCAGTGAAAAGGTTATTGCAACAATCCAGGATAGGTATATTGTGTCTTATTGCAAGGTGGTAGCACAAGAGTTGGTGAAAAATATTCAGGTCCTGGATATAATTTGAAAGTAGAGTCAACAAGATGGGTTAAATATTGAATGTAAGTGAAAGAGATGGATCAGGGTTGTCTTGAAGATATCTGCTTGAACAATCAAAAGGATGGAGTTAGCATTTATCATTTTACAGAAAAAAATAAAAGGTGATGTTTGGAAGAGAATATCATGAGTTCAGCTTGGGGTATGCTGGGTTTGACATACCCATCGAACATCTAAGCAGAGATATTGAATGAGTCTAGAATTTAGGAGAGTGCTAGGCTAAAAGTAAAATATGAGCTCCATTTAACATAGGTAGTCTTAACACCTACGGCTGAATCAAAAGAGATAAAGCTCATGGAATAAGCCCTGGGGCACCCACAACTAAGATGAGGAGGTGAGATAAAATCAGCAAAGGAGACTCAGCTGAAGCTACAGTGATGGAGAGAAAAACTGGAAAAGTGTGATACCTTGGGAACCAGGAGAAGAAAGTGTTCTATGGTGGAAGGAGCTACTTGGGGGTCAAGTATGATGAATACTAAAACTGACCAGTGGGTTAACAATACAGAGGTGGTCAAAGACCATTAGTGAGGTTGACAGGATCTATTGTAGTAACAAGTGAAAGGAAGAAAACACGATTAGCATGTGTTCATAAGAAAATGGGAGGAGAGTTGAAAATGATAAAGAGGATTCTTAAGGACTTTTCTTGTAAAGAACAGCAGAGAAATAGGGTCATAGCTCAAGAGGGAAGAGTGATCAAGAAGAGATTGTTTTTAGGTTGAAAGGAATAACAGCATACATGTAAGAAGATAGAAATGATCCAAGTCAATGAAAGAAACTTTGTTGTTATTTTTAATTGGTTTGCATGTATACAATACACAAGTTCATCGATTTCCCCAAAATAAAAATAAAACTATAGTTTAGTTTGTTCAACCACTATGAAATAAATATTACAGCCAGTTTTATTTTTCAAAGGGCCCCACCCATGGCATATGGAAGTTCCCAGACTAGGGGTTGAATCAGAGCTGCAGTTGCTAGCCACAGACACAGCCACAGTAATGCCAGATCCAAGCAGCATCTGCAATCTACACCACAGCTCACAGCAACACCAGATCCTAAACTCACTGATTGAGGCCAGGGATCAAACCGCAGCCTCATGGATACTAGTCAGGTTCATTTCCACTGAGCCACAATGGGAACTCCAAAGTATCTTTATATATGTATCTTTATAAACATACATATTCACATATATAACATAGATAATACTGTATGTTTTATATTATTTTGCAACTTTCTTTCATTCTGTTTTTTTTTAATCCAACAATAAATAGGTATCTATTTTAAAATCTGGTCATATATGTCTATTCATTCTTTTCAGCCACTTTGAAAGTATTCCACAGGATTCAATCATGCCCCTATTTATGAGCCTTTAGAATGCTTCTGCTTCTTTACTATTACAAACAATATCGCTTCTAACATTTTGCACACATCTTTTTGTACTTGAGCAAGATCCCAATAATATATGTTTCTAGAAGTGGAACTATAGAGCCAAAAACTCGCACACATAGTTTTGATGGATTCTGCCAAGTTCTGCTTCTTCCCCAAGCTATCTCCCTATCACAATAGTATAAGATGTTCTTTTCCCCCCTTTTGTTTGCCAACTCCGGATATTATCAGTCTTTAACTTTTTGCCAAACTGATATGTAGAAAACACTATCTCATTGATTGAATTTTCATTTTCCTGATTGCATTTGAGGTTCATCAACTTTTCATATATTTATTTGCCTTTTATATTTTTATGTGAATTGTCTCTTCTTATCTCTTGCTCTTTTTTTCTATTAGGTAAGCTTTTTCATATTAATTTTTATGAGTTTTTTATATATTATGAACATTATCCATTTTTTCTGTTTTAGATGTTGCAAATATTTTTTTTGTATTTTATGATTTGTCTTTTAAATGTATTTACAGTGACTTTTCACTGGTGTATAGAAACTTCCATTTTGAAAACATAAAATCTGTAAGCCCTTTTCAAATTTCTGCAAGCAATTTTTATGCACCATCAACTTTGGGAACCACTGTATTTTTATACCTAATCTTTACCTCTCTATATTCTTGGGAAGTGGTAGACAGAAAATTCAGAGTTTAACTGACTAGTTAAAGACCTTCAAAACTTACAATGACTTGTATGAGACAGGTTTTAAAATGACTCGATATTATTATTGTCATGCAAGAAATGTATTTGCAGCAGCATCACAGAGTACTGTATTCTTGAACTCTGGTTGCTGTACCAGAATACCTGAAGAACAGGGGGCCAATGAAATGTGTGCTTGCTTCAGTCTGACTCTTTGAGACCAACCTGTTCTTAGGGTACCTTGAAGGAGCTGAAGTAGCTCTGTTAATGTGTTAAAAAGAATAAAAGTTGTGCATTTATAAACAGAAGAATCACCATGCAGTAGGATGGTCAGGGAAGAGTAAACAGTTAGATAATATCATTTGCTGAGCAATTATTTTGAGCCAAGAACTGTGCTTAAATGCATTAACTACATTTATCTCATACGTTCTTATAATAAGCACATAGGAATTTGTTTCAGTCCAGCTAGGCTGGGTGTAATAAGGTAGTAAACAACCTCAAGATTGCAGTGGCTTAAAATGACAAAAGTTTATTTCTTGCTCATACCTCATGTCTATTTGAGGTTTGGTGGGAGACTCTCTTTCATGTCACTCTCATTCAAAGACACTGGCTCATGAAGTACTCACTATTTGGAATGTAAGTGGTTTCCAAAGCTGAAAGAAGGAAAGACAGAAGAGAATACATCAGCTCTTCTGTGTGGCCATCCTGAAGTGACTCATTTCATTTCCACTTTTTCATCAATGCTTTTCACATAGTCAAATTCAACTTAATGGGAGCAGAAGCACAATGTTGAAAAACTGGAAGTGACAGAACTGGAAATATTTGTGAGCTGCCCTAACAGCTGCCACATTATTGTATTTTTAATCTCTTATTTTAAAATAAAGGGAAACTCCAATTATTAGAATGGCTAAAATTTTAGGAGCCTGCTAATAGCAAGTGCTAACAAAGATGAAGAGAAATTAGAACTCTTATGCATTACTGTTAGGAAGGCAAAATGGTATAAACACCTTAAAAAAAACTTAGTTTCTTTTAAAGTTAAACACATACTTACTATATGGACCAGCAATCCTTTTTTTCAGTTTTTTCCCTAGAGCATTGTTTCTCAACTGGAGTTGATTTTGCCCTGCAACAGACATTTGACAACATAAAAAGACATTTTTGGTTTTCGGTTGTCACCCTGGGTCAGCAAACACTACTGACATCTAATATGTGCTGCTGTATGTGTGCAATGGACAGGACAGTCTCCGACATCGAATAATTATCCTACTTAAAAGTAATTAATAGTATGGTGGCTAAAAAATTCTGCACTAGAAAAATGAAAACTTATGTTCACATAAAAACATGAGGAGGTCCCATTGTGGCTCAGCAGGTTAAGAATCTGGCTAGAATCCATGAGGATGGAGGTTCAATTCCTGGACTTGCTCAGTGCGTTAAAGGATCCAACATTGCTGCAAGCTAAGCACAGGTTGCAGATGCAGCTTCGATCTGGTATTGCTGTGGCTGTGGCATAGGCTGGTGGCTGCACCTCTGATTTGACCCCTAGCCTGGGAATTTCCATATGCCATGGGTGTAGCCCTAAAAAGAAAAAAAAAAACCTGTGCATAAGTATTCATAACAGCACCATAATAACTGAAAACAACTTAATGTCCTTCAATGAATAAATGGATGAAAAAATTGTGCTATGCCCATGCAATGGAATACTACTCAGCAATAAAAAGGAATGAGCTGTTGATGCATGCAACAACATGGATAAGCCTCAAATATATTATACTAAGTGAAGGGAACCAGTGTCAGAAATTTACTTACTATATTTCATTTATATGAACTGGAAAAAATAAGACTATAAGGATGGAAAACAATAGTCCCTACAGGGTAAAAATAGCAGAGAATGGAGGAGAGTCTGAATAAAAAGGGGCTGCAAGAGGGAAGTGTTAGACATTATCGAAATAGTATGTATCCTGATTTTAATGATGATTATACAAATCCACAGGTGGGCTAAAACATGTGTACTATACACCTCTCCCCCCAAAAAATGGAGTTTTATTGTACGTAAATCATTTTTAACTGAAAAAAAATTTTTTAAGTAAAAGACACAAAGGAAGAAGGCCTGAGAAGCTTGTCTGTGACACAGAGCTCAAGGTGGCAGGGTAAGGAGCAGAAACTAGACCATATAGCACTCTTCCCCATTATATAAAGCTGTTGTCACAGGGAAGGACAGTGAGCTGTGAGCAGAACTTAAATGACTTTTAGGATCAAAGGTATTTGTTGTTCAGTTGCATCATGAGTGTTAAGTTTATGCATGGTAACTTGTATACCTTTGCAATAAGACAACAGTTCTGACTAAAATCCAGACACAGGTTAAAACCACCTTCCTCATTCTGACTACCCCTCGCCCCATCCATACAGTATCCTCAAGGGTAAGTGCATGTCAAAAAGGGGAGATCCAGTTCAAGGTAGGCTGTAGGATTGATATAAGCAGGCAATGAGTTTCATGTGATAAAGTTATTTCAACTAACATCTACATTTTATTATTTCAAGCCTTTGTTTTGTAATACTCTTACAACTTTTAGCTCTAATAATGAACATTTGCCCCCAAGTGCCATAAATAAAACAAGGAAGAGCTGATTATCAATGTTTTCAGCATATTTTACATTTGGAACAAGGTTAATAAAATACAGTGTGTTAATAATGAGGTCATGTTCAAGAATCTAGATCTCTCTCATTTGACTTTTTGGGTGCATGTGGTCAGAGGCTATTCTAATCAGCTCTGCTTACTTCCTGATATTTTAATTATTGAAACAATTATTATTGCTTAGGAAATAACTTGAAAAGGATTTGAATAAAAGAATAGAGAAAGGAAAAATGAGTTTTGGATTTTTTTTAAATAATTACTCCCAGAGTAGTGTTCAGATGGCAACTTTGAAAATGGAATTAACAAATAGATATTGAGGTTGGACACTGTCTCCACTAGGACTGGTCTTAAGTGAACACAAAACGGACTCTTGGAGTTCATGGAAAGATTTCCAAGCTATGTAATATTTTGTCAGTTTCCAAAAGGAATAGGCTTACCTCCCCAAATCAGCAACTATTGTACAGTTCTGTCCATGAAGGCAACTGCCTTATAATATTGTTTAGCATCCTTTGAGGATTTACATGTATAAAAACAGACTTAGAGAAGTGGTCTAGCTTTCTAGGGAATGAATATACATTTCTCCAACACTATCAACAGAAAAGATCTTGAAACAAATTATAATGATTACAAGTCATGGTGATATGAGTCATTTTTTTCCCCCATGGAAGGAGAGTTGATGAATATGAAAAGACAGATAACTCACATTTATTAAAAGCCTGTTTCGGAGTTCCCGTCGTGGCTCAGTGGTTAACGAATCCGACGAAGAACCATGAGGTTGCGGGTTCGATCCCTGGCCTTGCTCAGTGGGTTAAGGATCCGGCGTTGCCGTGAGCTGTGGTGTAGGTTGCAGATGCGGCTCAGATCCTACGTTGCTGTGGCTGTGACGAAGGCTGGCAGCTATAGCTCCTGTTAGACCCCTAGCCTGGGAACCTCCATATGCCACAGGTGTGGCTCTAGATAAAGGCAAAAAGACGAAAAAAAAAAAAAAAACCTTTCCATGACAGACACAATACTAGATGTTTTAGATTAATGTCTTATGTGCCTATAATAGTCTTCCCAAATTCTGTTTATCAGACAAGGTTCAATTGTAGAACACAAATACCTCTTTGGTCACTTAATGTTATTTAACAGCTTGAAACATCACTGGAAGATCTGAAGGAGGACTGTAGGCTGGGCTTCCAGTAATGACTCTGAGAACAACATTGTGGAAACCAGGGGAGCTGCTCCTGATGCCACAGAGGAGTTGAATCGGAGGCCCACTCCAGCTATCACAATTACCTCTCAAAACCCCCACAGCCAGCCATAAACACTGGAATTCGGCTGCAGAAAATGGCTAGCATCTCCACAATCATATTTAACAACAACAGAAGCCAGGAAACAAAAAAATTGGTCTCTGCCTTGCATCTGCATTCTGAATCCTATATCAGGTACATCTTATTAATAGGACATAATTCACTTCTGAATACTAACTGCAAGGGAGTATAGTTTCTAGCTTTCTAGCCTCTGCAATGTGGAGAATACCAGTGAACTATTTAATGCTACTCTTTGAGAAAAAGAAGACCAGGGAAGTTAAATAACTTTAACTAGGTTATACTAGCTGGAAAGTAGTAGTACCAGCATTTGGAACTATATTAGTCTATCACCAAAGTTATTTATTGGGTACTTTCTCTGTTCTACACATTATTCTAAGCGCCTTCAAATATCATCTTATTTAATCTTTATTTAATATTACTCTGTTACATAAGTATTAAGATCCCCATTTTGCAGATGAGGAATAAACTGCCATAAATCACATGGTCAATAAAGAATGGAGCTAGCATTCTTAGATGCTGTACTGCCGTGCTTCTCCTCTTTCCACTGCAGCACACAACAGTCTTGGCAGTGGGTTTTTGACCAGCACCATTGTTGACATCCATCTCCCAACAGATCCCAGGAAACCAACCACTGGTTTATAAAATAAGGTAATAATCCTCTGAAAGTCATTGTGCGCTCTTAGCTACCTGTTGTGGAATATTTGGGGACCATTAAGAGCCAAATATTCAGTATGTTACTGGTAAAAATCTAACAGTTGGCTCTCTGAAAATAATAGCCATGATCTTATAGTGTCTGCCAACTTCCAAGGTATAAATACTCCCACTGTGGTCAGTTTCAAGGTACCAATATGATAGCAACCAGCTCACAAAATTCTTGAAAATATAACAGTTGACACTTGCAAAGCCAGAATGAGCCAGATCCAGATAGCACTATAAATATGATTGTTCAGGACTCAAAATACCCTTGCAAGAAATCTTAAATCTTTTCTACATTTGGATTTCTAACATGTATTAAGATATCTAAATGCTAGAGATATGCTGATTAAAGATAGCAGGGAGACAAAGAATTCTCTGAGGGGAAAAACAAAGAAACAAATGAAAAGAGAGTATCATGATCCTGGAAGGGTGAACTTGATAATGTCTGATAGAATAATGACTTGGGATGCTATTCTTGAATTCCCCTGCCCTTAGTCCCCTAGGTTAACAGCAAGCAGTAGAAAGGAGAGAAAATCAAAAAATTTTAGGTATTCTAAGCACTTCGTGGAGGAGATCCCTTCCTACATGTAGGTGAGTGATGAAGCTGAAAAAATAAATGCTATGACTAAGGTTCCAAATCACTCTTTGTAACAGCTCCTATCCTCTTTGCTAGAAGGAAAAGGGTGTATTTCCATTTCCAAGATTCGTGTGAGCACCAGCAATGCCATGGTGCTCCATAGAGAAGACTGAGTATCCATTCTCTTCTCTAGGTCTTTAACATGCGGTTTCCTAGCTGGGAATATTTTTCCTACTCCCTCACTGGTGAAAATCATATTTTTCAGTCAAAGTTCAAATGCCATCTTCTTCAAAATGCTTTCCCAAAGTCAATACTATTGAAATTAGTCATTCTTTCCTTTGCTTAAATTCTCTTTTAAATTAAACATTTCATTCATATTGACATCATTAACTGCTTACACATGATTTTATGACAGTAGATGGTGAGGGTCGGGGTGGTAGCTCATTCATATCTGCAAATATGCCTACATAGCAAAGGACCTGTCACATAAAAATGCTTACTAAGAATGCTGGCATTGCTAATGCAGCACGCAGAGGAGCAACTGATACTAGAGTGCACTTTCCCAACAACAACAACAAAAAAAAAATTGTGGGGAGGAATTAGAGGGGAAAAATTAAGAAGAGGATGAAGGAAAGAAGGAAGGATGGAAGGAAGGGAGAGAAGGCAAGACATTGAGAGGGAAGGGGGAAGGACCCTTACCTCCAACTCATTCATTGACCCCTTTGATCAGAGGTTAAAAACTTGGTTTTAGAGGAAATCAAAGAATCTCTTTAGAATATCTTAAAGCTGCCTACCTGAGAACCTTCACTCATGATATAATGTAGTCTCCCTGTATTTCCTGTTTATGAATCATCTTTCTAGGAATATATATGCTCTCCATGAGAATTCACCAGAGAGATTGTCCTTGGAAAAGCCATTGATCAGAGGCTAAAGCATTGTTTCAGTCAATGTGCCAGTGCCTCCTTGATAGTAAATGCTTCTCTGATGCAAACAAATTCATCACTTTGTGTTACTCTGAGCAAGTCAATAAGTGCTCATATATAATATATGTGTGCTTACAGCATATATAATACATATGGACGTATGTGGTGTTTGGTATTCCATGCCTGAAAGAACAGCTGATTTATTTCTTAGCTTTTATCGACTGTTTTATTATTCTCAACAACATCACATCCATTCTTTTTGCATACATATTTTATAGCACCTTGATGGACTTATTTGATTTGACCCACTGTTTTAATGACAAAACAGCCATAGAAGTGCACATTAACTTACACAAATGATTTATTAAAGTCACTTCAGAGTGTGATCCTGCCCTCCGGTGATTTGTGGACTGCCAGCCCTTTCATGATGGGCAAAATAGCATACCATGCTCTATAAACCATTGCCCAGGAAAAGCTAGTGGTGATTCCTGGATTAGCAGGCCAGTCTCCTTGAAGGGGCTGCTAATTGCATAAATACAATCAGTCATTGCCAGAACTGTATCTTTGGTTTCAATTTCATGCATTTTTCTTTTGAATTTCAGAGTCATTATAGAGAGTATGTTAACACAGAGCACAGTGATTATAAGTCAGATTCTTAAATCTTAAGAGATCATTATGCAGTGAATTGGTCTTAATAAATACCAATTAAAGAATGATGTTAGCAGGAAGGTCTGAGGCTTCATTTTGGATAACATTTGACCTCTTCTTCCCTCTCAGTTTTAGAGAAAATTGTCCTAAGCCCCAAGGTTTACATCCTCCTCTTTTTAGCACCCTAGGTTTTATCTGGTTAAAGGGAATATCTTGCACCCTAGGACAAAGAGTATATATTTGTAGAAGTGTAACTTTCTATCCTTCTCTGTATGATGTCGCCTCAGATGATCTTACTTGGCTTCATTTAAAAAATCTTTGATGTAGTGAGTCTATGGAAGTTTACCTGATGCCCAGAGTAACTTGTCATGTTAAGATCAGTTTTAGTGCTGGACTGCAATCTCTGAAAAACATTAATTCATTCAGCACATACATTCTTTTAGCATGCTTTCTTGGCAGTCTAGTAGGTGCCAGACACTTGCCATGGAACCTGGTTTTTTAAAACCTTTTTAACACCAAGGCACCAGTGGGTAATTACACACTCCTAGATATGGGGCTTTCTAGATAAAGGGTTCAGGTGTGCACTAAACCTCAAAGAGCTCTGCTTTAAGAAGCTTATGATCTTGTGAGGTATGTTAACACAGGTTCTAATAGACATCTCTCTAAAGTGCTATGAGAGCCCAAGGAGTGCAGTGACAAGCTGCTTCTGCAGTAGTTGAGACTAGCCTTCCCAGGTATTTGGCATCCATGCTCCTTCTCATCTCCCACATCCTATTCTTTTAGAAAAGCTCCTTTCCTTCCCCCATCCCCAGTCAAAATAGCTCTGTCCAGGGTTCTGAGTACATGATCATCATACGAAATAATATCAAGGATCTGGAAGAGTCTTCAGTTTAAGTCCAGGTGAGTTTTGATGATCTCTTATACTAATCAGACCTGAGTGCCACACACACAAATTTACACATCAGGAAACAGGCTCAAAAAGGTCTGGTAACAGCCTTGATCACAAAGAGAGCTCGTGGCAGAACCATGACCTGATTCCAGGCTTTCCAATTTTTTTATTTTTTCTGTTTTAGGGCCACACCTGTAGCATGTGGAGTCTCCCAGGCCAGGGATCAAATCAGAGCTGTAATTTCTTGCCTGCACCACAGCCACAGCAACTTGGGATCCAGGCCGCATCTGTGACCTACAACACAGCTCAGGGCAACACCAGATCCTTAACCCACTGAGCAAGGCCAGGGATCGAACCCGCATCCTCATGGGTCCTAGTTGGGTTCATTAACTGCTGAGCCAAGAAGGCAACTCCCCAGTCTTCCTGATCTTGAAGGAGTTAGTCTTTCCATGAATATGGGTTCCCTGGGATCACCTCTCTTTCCCTTCAAAGATTCTCCATGTGTATTTGAAAGGGTTTGTGGTCATCAAAGGGGTACACATGAGAATTTAATGTTCAAGGTTGAAATTTTTGCAATTTAACTTCAGTAGAGATAAACTTCTTAACCTTAAGACTGTGTTATTCTTTCATGTCTAGCCTTAATTAGCAGACAATAGATTTCCTTTTTTTTTAATTTTTTTTCCTTTTTAGGGCCACCCATGTGGCATGTGGAAGTTCCCAGACTAGAAATCAAATTGCAGCTACAGCTGCCAGCCTATGCCACATCCATAGCAATGCTAGATCCAAGCTGCATCTGTGACCTATACCACAGCTCACAGCAAACACCAGATCCTTAACCCACTGAGCGAAGCCAGGGGTTGAACCCTCATCCTCATGGATACTAGTCAAATTCATTTCTGCTGTGCTACAAGGGGAACTCCTGTAGTTTTCCTTTTTAGTGGTTTCTTTCTGACTTTTTTACCTTTGAGTTTTAGATTTAAAAACTGCTAAATTATAAGCATCATCATTCTGTGTCATTGTACTTTGAAGGTCCATAGAGGTATATAATTGTCTTTAAGTAATGTGCTCCTATTAAATAGTGATTAGCATAACATCTTAAATATTGTCTTGACTATCAATTTTGTATACAGCCATGTAGTTCATGTACATGTGTATATATAACTTTTTAGGAAACTTTTTATTTAAAGACAGGCTTCAGAACTAGGAATTCCTTTCTATAAGATTTCTTTGTGAATGATCATAAATGTCCAACATCAACCCTCTTGAGCAAGAACTGAGGAGGGTAAGTGGTTATTTTACCACTTAGCCATGTTCAACAGAGCTGTTCATGGGTGTGTTTTTTAAGGGAGGGTCTCAAGGTCAGGCAAGAGATGTCTAAATACCAGGTAGTCAGGCTACACAGTTCTGGCTAAGGGAAAAAAAAAAAAAGAAGGAAACCAATCTTTTAGTTAGAGATTAGAGAAGCAATTAAATCAAGGCCACAGCTCTGCTGAATTTATTACAAGGGACGCCAGAAGATCAGGAGGTATATCAGCAAAAGCCAGACAAACATCACGTAGGATTCATAGAATGGTATAAGGTCAGTTCAGAGCTAAATCTTGTAATCTTAGCCACTGAGTGCCTTTTACTGGGGACTTGGCACCTTCATACTGGGTGGGGCAGGAAATAGCTGCTTTAGGCCATGAGCACCTTCTTAATAGTAGGTCAGTTTCTTCCAGAAGCAGTACTACAATCATGCATTTATAACCCATAGCAGTAAAAATAATTTGAGCATTATGATAAAAAGTAGAAGAGATTTTAGTGCTTTATGTAAAAATCTTTAAATTCCCATTTCATTAAAAATTCCTCTCTGCATCTGGTATCAGAGATTACTATGATTCACCATCTGTGGAGGATTAATGTTTGCTAAAAAAGAGAGAGGGAGAGAGAGCAACAGATAAGATGAATACTTTCCCAGATACAACAGAAATCCAAAGTAGAATATCTTTCCATAACTTTTTTTGCATCTTACACCTGTTTTATTTGAATCTTGATAAAATTGTTTAAGGAAAACGCAGATTTATTTGTTTTTAAAAGACTGAATAATTTAAAAACTGTGGATATCCTCAAGCTGTTTAGATTCACATTCATGCAACAGTGGAGGGTTTTAGAATTTATTGGAAATAGCTAGGCACCTTTGACTTATATTTCCCATGCTGGGAAGATTTTCCCTGCTACTTACAGCTGCAGTTTACAAAGCAGAACCTCAGATTCTGCCTTGGGGGAACCCAGATTGCCAGCTACCTCTAAATCTGAATCTAATCAGTACAAAATTGCGCCTCATCCCTAGGCTGATTTAGCTCCAGTGGACCAATGGATGGTTGTCTTCCAAAACTGGAGTTTCTGGTGAACTAGCAGAACAACATAAGTAGTTCTTGCTTATTTGTCTTTTGAGTACCTGTGGATTTGCTTAACTTGCATTGTCTCTTTTAATTCTCACAATCACCTAGAGAAGTAATCTCTATTAGTATTCCCATTTTATTGTAGAAGAGAGTGAGACAGAGGGTTTAAGGAACTCGCCGCATGTCCACAAATGAATACATGTTAAAACTGATCTTTGAAATCAGAGTTGTCTCCTTTAATGTCCATGCTCTTAATCATTACACTCTATAGAGGGTCTCATTCAATAGTTAGGTTATTTTCTATTCAATTTGGGTGCTTTTGGATCCAGTCTTAATATTGGGAGTCTCATTTCCTTGCAAAACATAACTTTTCCTTTCAATCTGCCATCATTACCAGCAACAGAGAACATCTTAGTTACTGCAATTATTCTTGCTAATCAATTTTACATCAATGTTCAGCATTGTAAATGTCCAGTTACCTATATTCTGTTGACATGTAGCCTCATTTATTACCAAAATGGTAAATAGACTCAATTTTATTTTCTCTTATAGTTGATTTACAACGTTCTGTCAATTTCTTCTGTACAGCAAAGTGACCCAGTCATGTGTGTGTGTGTGTGTGTGTGTGTGTGTGTGTGTGTGTATTCTTTTTCTCACATTCAGGTTCCACAGAAGTGACTAGATATAGTTCCCTGTGCTATACAGCAGGATCTCATTGCTCATCCACTTCAAATACAGTAGCTTGCATCTACTAACCCTAAACTCCCAGTCCATCCCACTCCCTCCCCCTACCCCTTGGCAACCACAAGTCTGTTCTCCGTGTCCATGAGTTTATTTCTTTTCTGTACATAGGTTCATTTGTGCCATATATTAGATTCTAGATATGTGATATCTCATGGTATTTATCTTTCTCTTTCTGACTTACTTCACTTAGTATGAGAGTCTCTATTGCCATCCATGTTGCTGCTAATGGCATTATTTTGTTCTTTTTCAAGTCTGAGTCGTATTCCATTGTGTATATGTACCGCATCTTCCTAATCCATTCATCTGTCAATGTACATTTAGGTTGTTTCCCTGTTTTGACTATTATGAATAGTGCTGCTATGAACAAAAAGGTGCCTGTATCTTTTTCAATGAAAGTTTTATTCAGATGTATACCCAGAAGTGGGATTGCTGCATGATATGGTAGTTCTATATTTACTTTTCTGAGGTACCTCAATACTGTTTTTCCATAGTGGTTGTACCCAATTTACATTCCCACCAACAGTGAAGGAGGGTACCCTTTTCTCCACACCCTCTCCAGCATTTGTTATTTGTTGACTTTTTTTTTTAACATTCATAATGGATTTTATTTCAATTATAGGTGTACATAAATCATCACAAGTCAATTTTATAGATTTTGTATCCCAAACCCACAGTGCATACCCCCACCCCCCAGATTGTCTTATTTGAAAAAACAAGGTTTTCCAAAGTCTGTGAGTCATTCTCTGTTCTGTCAATAAGTTCATGGTGTCAATAAGTTCATGGTGTCTTTTTAGTTTCCACATGTAAGCGGTAACATTGGGTGTTGCTGTCTAATTGTCTGACTGGTTTCACTTTGCATGATAATTTCTAGGTCCATCCATCTTGCTATAAATGTTGGTCATTTGTTCCTTTTAATGGTTGAGTAATATTCCATTGTGTGTATGTACCATGTCTTCCCTATCCACTCCTCTGTCGATGGGCATTTAGGTTGTTTCCATGACATGGCTATTGCATATAGTGCTTCAATGAACACTGGAGTACATGTGTCTTTTCGAGTCATGGATTTCTCTGGATAGATGCCCAGGAGTAGGATTGCTGGGTCAAATGGTAATTCTATTTTGAGTTTTCTGAGGAATCTCCATACTGTTTTCCACATTCCCACCAACAGTGTAATAGGGATCCTTTTTCTCCACACCCTCTCCAGCACTTATTGATTGCAGACTTTTTGATGATGGCCATTCTGGCCAGTGTACTGCTACTCTGGCTTTCTTTTGATGCCTGTTTGCATGGAATATTTTCTTCCATCCTCTCACTTTCAATTTCTATGTGTCTCTAGAAGTGAAGTGTGTCTCTTGAAGACAGCATATATATGGGTCTTGTTTTTGTATCCATGCGGCTACTCTATGTCTTTTGGTTGGGGCATTCAGTCCATTAACATTTAAGGTAATTACTGATATATATGTTCTTATTGCCATTGTATTAACTGTTTTGGGTTTTTGTTGCTCTTTTTTTTTTAACCCTGAAGTTTTGATATAGGAGTCTATATACAAATGAGATTGTTTTAAGTTGTTGGTTTCTTAATTGCACGTGGATCTCCAGAGACCTGCATTTGTGCTCTCATCTCACGATTTCTGATTTTGGTAGCATAACTGTGCATGGATGATTTAGAATCTTTACTGTATATATGCCTTTCCTGGTGGGCCTTCTCATTTGTGGTGTTTTTGTTTCTGGTTGTGGCCTTTTCTTTTCTGACTAGAGAAGTTCCTTTAAGATTTGTTGTAAAGCTGGTTTAGTGTTGCAGAAATCACTTAGCTTTTGCTTATCTGTGAAGGTTTTGATCTGTCCTTCAAATCTGAATGTGAGCCTTGCAGGGTAAAGCAATCGTGGTTGGAAGTTTTTCCCTTTCATCACATTAAGTATATTATGCCACTCCCTTCTGGCCTGTAGAGTTTCAGATGAAAAATCTGCTGACAACCTTATTGGGGTTCCCTTGTATGTCAATTGTTTCTTATCCCTAGCTGCTTTCAATATTTTCTCTTTGTCTTTAATTTTGGTCATTTTGATTAATATGTGTCTCGGGGTGTTCCTCCTTGGGTTTATTTTATATGGTACTCGTTGCGCTTCCTGGATTTGAGTGAGTGGTTCCTTTCCCATATTAGGGAAGTTTTCGGCTAATATCTCCTCAAATAATTTTTCTGTCCCCTATCTCTCTCTCTTCTCCCTCTGACACCCCTATAATACAGATGATGATGCGTTTAACATTATCCCAGAGTTCTCTAAGACTCAGCTCATTTCCTTTCAATCTTTTATCTCTTTTCTCTTCTGCATTAGTGATTTCCACTAATCTGTCCTCCACCTCGCTGATTCATTCTTCTGCCTCCTGTATCCTACTGTTGGCTGCTTCTAATGAATTTTTTATTTCAGTTATTGTATTTTGCATCTCTTGTTGTTTAATTTTTATAACTTGTATTTCTCTGCTCAGTGTTTCCTGTAAATTATCAATCTTTGCCTCCAGTTTATTTCCAATGCCTTGCATCGTCTTCAGCAGCAATAGTCTAAAGTCTCTTTCTGGGAGGCTGATAATCTCCTCACCACTGAGCTGCTTTTCTGGGCTTTTCTCTTTCTCCCTTATCTGAGTTATAGTTTTCTGTCTTTTCATTTTTATAGGTTTTTGGTGTGGTGACCTTTTTGCCAACAATAGAGTTGTAGCCTCTCTTAGTTCTGGCGTTTGCCTCTCCTCTGGCTAAGGTTGGTGTGGAGGGGGCTTGCTGTACGTTTCCTGATGGGAGGGACTGATGCCTGCCCACTGGTAGGTGTGGTTGATTCTTATCCCTCTGGTTGGTGGGGCTTTGTCTCTGGATGATATTAGAGGCTGACTGTGTGACTGAGGGGTCTTTAGGCAGCCTGTTTACTGTGATCCCACCTGGATTATTGTTTGGCCTGGGGCTTCTCAGCGCTGATGGGGGGACCAGATTTTCCCAGAAATGGCCACCTCCAGAGAAATGCAGGCTGTTGAGTGTTCCCGAGAGCTTCGTCTCCAATGCCCTTGCCCCACAACAACCCAAAGTCACCCCTGTTTTCCCAGGAGATCCTCCAAGAATTGCAGTCAGGTTCCACCCGGATTCCTATGGAGACTGCTTTGCCCTGGGACCCAGTGCACGTGAAAGTCTGTGTGTGCCTTTCAAGAACAGGGTCTCTGTTTTCCCCAGTCCTGTGGAGCTCCTGAACACAAGCCCCACTGGCCTTCAATGCCAGATGCTCCGGGGGCTCTTTCTCCCTGTGCCTGATCCCCAGGCGTGGGGTTTTGTCATGGGGCTCAGAACTCTCAGTCCTGTAGCTGAGTCTCTGTGATGCAGTTACTTTCCAGTCTGTGGGGCTTCCCACCCAGAAGGTATGGGGTTGCTTCTATAGCGTAATCGCCCCTCCTACCTCTTGATGTGGTCTCCTCTTTGTCTTCTGGAGTACAATATCTTTTTTGGAAGTTTACAGCCCATTTGGTTGAGGCTGCTCGGCATTTGGTTGTAGTTTTGTTGTTTTTTGGGAGAGAAGTTGAGCTCCAGTCCTTCTATTCTGCCATCTTAATCCAATCAACTTTTTTCATTTGTTGACTTTTTAATGATGGCCATCATGACCAGTGTGAGGTGGTACCTTATTGTAGTTTTGATTTGCATTTCTCTAATAATTAGTGATGCTAAGCATTTTTTCATGTGTTTGTTGGCCATCTGCATATCTTTGGAGAAATGTCTATTCAGGACTTCTGTCCATCTTTCAATAGAATTGTTAGGCTTTTTTTTTTTTTTTGCTGTTGAGATGTATAAGTTGTTTGCATATTTTAGAGATTAATCCCTTGTCAGTTGCATTGCTTGAAACTATTTTCTCCCATTCTGTAGTTGGATGGTTTCATTTGCTGTGCAAAATCTTGTCAGTTTGATTAGGTCCAATTGGTTTATTTCTGATTTTATTTCTGTTGCTTTGGGAGACTGACCTGAGAAAATATTTATAAGGTTGATATCAGAGAATGTTGCCTATGTTCTCTTCCAGGAGTTTGATTGTGTCTTGTCTTACATTTAAGTTGTTAAGCCATTTTGAGTTTATTTTTGTGCATGGTGTGAGGATGTGTTCCAGTTTCACTGATTTGCATGCAGCTGTCCAGTTTTCCCAGCACCACTTTCTGAAAAGACTATCTTTTTTGCATTTTATATTCTTGCCTCTTTGTCAAAGATTAATTGAATATAGCTTTCTGGCTTTACTTCTGGATTCTCTCCTATTCCATTCATCTGTTTGTATGTCTGTTTTGGTACCCATACCACTCTGTCTTGATTACTGTAGCTTTGTGATATTATCTGAAGTCTTGGAGAGTTATGCCTCCTGCTTGTTGTTCCCCCCCACCTCAGGATTGCTTTGGCGTTTCTGGATATTTTATGGTTCCATATAATTTTTTGGATTGCTTGTTCTAGTTCTGTGAAAAATGTCATGGGTAATTTGATAAGGATTGCACTGAATCTCTAGATTGCTTTGGGTAGTATGGCCATTTTAACAATATTAATTCCATAAATCTAGGAGCATAGAATATCTTTCTATTTCTTTGTCTCCTCTTTGATTTCCTTAATAATGTTTTATATTTCTCAGCATATAACTCTTTCACCTCATCAGTCAGGTTTATTCCTAGGTATTTAATTTTGGGGGGTACAATTCAAAAGGTATTGTATTTTTATATTCTTTTCTAATATTTCATTTTTAGAAACACAAAAGATTTCTGAATATTAATCTTGTATACCACTACTTTGCTGAATTCATTGATCAGTTTGAGTAATTTTTGTGTAGAATCCTTAGAATTTTCTGTATATAGTATCACATCATCTGCATAGAGTGATTGTTTTACATCAGTAGTCTCAATTTTAGAGGTCGTTTTTCTAACAGTATAGGGGAGCCACGGAAATATGTCACTCTTATTATAGCCATCCAAACAGAAATAAACCTTTGTGTCATTTCTTATGCTGGGAATTCATCAGCTGAGTGCACTCCAGGTATTTTTAAATTTTCACTTTTCATATTTTCAGGTTTCCTCTGTAATATTTCTATTATAGTTGTCTAAATTGCATTAAAATATTTTCAGTGTTTCTTTGTCAGATTTAAAAAAAAAACATTAAATAGGGCTACATTTCTACTAAGCTTTAAAAAATAAACAGCATAATTCATGTGACTATGTAGGAAGACATCCTGGCATTGATTCCATGGCTATCTGGCTGGTCATCCTGAAGGTACTTTTTTAGGAGCTGAGGACTAATGATTCAAAAAGTGTCCTACTGTTGCTTCTAAAGGAGAAGATGGTAATAATAAAGTCCAGGGGGCTATCCTGAGTGTCAGTCAAATGATTCTCAGTGTATAGACAGGCTAATGTCACAGATGGGAAGAAAATGGAACATTAAATGTACAGGCATGTATTTGTTTTTTAAGATGGTATTTGTTTAATTGAAATTAAGTTGATTTACAATGCTATGTTATTTTCAGGTGTATAGCAAAGTGATTCAGTTACACATATATGTGTATATATTCTTTTTCAAATTATTTTGCATTGTAGGCTATTATACAAGCTTGTGTTTAAAGCTCAGCTCTGGCACCAATAAGGTGTGGAAGCATAGAAAAGCTTGTAACCACCTTCCATTTCCTCATTAATGAATGAGGAGAATTAATCTTATCTCACAGAGTTAAATGAGTCAGTGCATCCAAAGTACACTCTGAAGTATCTGGCTCTGAATGCATATGAGCTCTGTTTTTCTCCTCTTTGCAGCTTCTTCATGCCCAGCAGCCTAGAGAACATTTCCAGCCCACTCTAGAGGGATGATCTTCTTATAAACACATCTTTTAAATTTTTTCATTAGCAGAGAGGAGGCTGAGCAAGTTGGGAAAAAAAAACCCTGCTTAGTGGATTCATTCATTCATTCAAAAAATTATTGTTGAACACCTAATACATTCTAGTCATAGATTTAGGAACCGGAGATGCAGTCTTTATTAAAAATATGCAAAAATCCTTGCCTTCATGGAGCTTATATTCTAGTGCAAGGAGGCAAGCAAACAAACAAATAAGCAAATTATATAGTGTGTCAGGTGGTGATGAATGCCACTGGAAAAAAAAATAATGCAAGGAGGTGAGAGGAGAAGTGCCAGGATATGGTGTAATAACTGGGATCTTAAATATGTCAGTCATATCTTAGAAGGTGATATAGGGACCCTGAAGAATTCTAATTGGGAAGAAAAACCCTAAGCGGTAACATATATTCTACCCATTCCCCATCTCTCTGGTCCCCTAGACACTAAGCTTGTCAAGGTAAGAAACTGTCTTCTTATTACTGATATCACCAACTCTCACCACAATATCTGACACATATTAGGCACTCAAAAATTGTTTGTTGAATAAAACTGCTCCTTAAACCTCTCTAAGGAGACAGTGTGCCCCTTGGCTCTTGAAATATCAGTTTGTGTTAACAACTCCACCTTCATGCCTCAGTTTGACAGGCAGTAAGTGCCAAGCCTGCCCGTTGCTTATTGATTTGACTAATAATAAGTAATGGAGTGGCAACTGAAGTGACGTTAATATAACATGGAGAGGAATGAACACCATGATCGAAATGCTCTCAAGCATCAAGGCATCTCTGCTACTGAGTGAGGAATTTGATTTTCTTGCAGTGGTTTCTGTCTTACTTCCTCAGCAATCAGTACTGTAAAGTCCCATTGATAAGGTGTGAAAAGGCAAAGGCAGAATTTTAAGGAGGAACTTAAATCAGTTTCATGGTAGTAGGATGGATGATGCTAATGGGAAGAACGCAGTTAAAACGGGAGAAAACTGATGAGAGAAGAGAATAAGGGTGTGAAAATTTCAGATACCAGAAATAAACCTACCCCAAAATAAAAATAATTGCACAATATTTTCTTTCCATGGTTAATACAGTGGTCTTATTTTGACTTATACTATTCATTAAGAAAATAAACATGTTATCATTTGTTCAGCAAACATTTACTGACCACCTACCATATGGTTACTAAGCACTGAGCGTGTATAATCTCTATCCCTGGGCCATAAAGAATTAGGGTGACATTTGACCCTGGCTTCTGGGATATAACCACTAAACCCTTGGAGTTTCCTAAGTGATAGGGCTGTCTTTGTTATTCATAGCGGGCCTTTCCGACCACTAACCTGATAGTTTTTGTTAACAAGGTAACTCAAGATAGGAGCTGGTCACTCCAGAAAACCAAGCCTGTGACTAGAGGGTCTGGGCTTTGAGTCACCTCATATCACCTTTCCATCTGTTGTGGAAAGTATGCCTGGACACTGAGTTCAACCATGCAGCCAATGATTCAATCAGGGAGGCATAATGCATGCTGAAGAAAAACTCTGGACACCCAAGCTGAGATGAACTTCCTTAGTTAGCTCTACTTTGTGTGTTGACTGAAACCGATGTACCATGAGGCAACCCATCCCTGAAGGTGATGGAAGCTTCTAGTATGGAACCCTCCCAGGCTTTACCCTATGAGTCTCTTCTTTGTTTGTTTCTGATTTCTATTCTAATCATTGAGTGTAGTACTTTCCTGAATTCTTTAATTGTTCTAGTGAATTATCAAACCTGAAGGAGTCCACTGGGACCCCTGAATTTCTAGTCAGCTAATCAGAAGTGAAGGTGGCCCAGGGGACCCTGAACTTGTGACTGGTACTTGAAGAAGTGAGGTCAATCTGGTGAAAGACTGTGCCTTCAACTTGGAAGTTTGGCTTGACTCCAGGTGGTCCCGCAAGTAGCCCAGAGTCTAGCTATAGTGATGAAAAGAAAAATCATGTTCACAGTGCAGTAAGAAAGTGCTTTGCTCACAAATGTAGACTTTGTCATAGGGAGCAAGGTAGTAGGTGCCATCGAACTCATTGAGGATAATCAGAGGTGGCCTCCTGAACAAAGTGAAACTTGAATTCAAGCACAAATAGTAATAGCAAAAGAAAAAACAGAAAAGCACATGAAACAACTTTCAGAATCATCTTAAATCATCTGAATTAATGATAACAATCCTAATAATAACAGCAACAGAAGTAGCAACTAAAATCTCTTCGACTAATTTATATGAAAATGCCTTTTGTTCATTGACTCATTTAATCCCAATAACCTTGTCAGAAGTTTTTTTGGGGGGGAGTTTCTGTTTTTCAGTGAAATATCTGAGACTTAGGTATACAGTTTGGCCACACTTACACATCTGGTAAGTTGGTATACGTTTGCTCCACACTTTGGTTCCTGGAGCCAAAATTGAATATTTGTACTCCCTCTAAATTTCCTATATTGAAGTCCTAACCCCCAAAATGATGGTATTTGGAGATGGGACCTTTGGGAAGTAGTTAGGGTTATATGTATGTGGTGGTGGAGCCCTCAAGATAGGATTAGTGACCTTATTAGGAGAAACAAGAGAGCTTGCTTTTCTTTGCACGTGTGCTGAGGAAAATCCATGTGCACACAGGAGGAGTCCTCATCAGAACCTGACCATGATGGTTACCCAGATCTTGGACTCCCAGCCTCCAAAACTAGAGAAAATAAATTTCTATTGTTTAAACCACCCAGCCTATGGTATTTTATTATGACAGCCTAAGAAAACTAAGGCATTTTCTGAACTCAGAACTCCTGTTCTTAAATATTGAACTATATTCCCTTTAGAATGAGCACCTTAGCCTCCGAAAAAAATATGATAAGTGTATGACATCCTGTTTCCTCTAGGGTATAATAGCACACTTGGAGGTGGGAGAAGGTGCTAGGGTTGAGGCCAAAAAAAAAAAAATTGAATCCTGTTGAATGCTGATTCTGTCTAAAATATCCCTTATTTGAATGAATAAAGCAATAAGTATCTATTGTAACATTGCCTTGATCACTAAACTAGTTGTCAAAGAATCCTATGAATCTCAGCAAGAAGGGATTTCCCCATCCGACTCTAGATTTAGGTAGTCCTCTAACTCCAGTTTGACTGCCTTTCCTGGTAGGTGATCCTTTATACAGTAAATCAAATAATAGGAAAATGTCTTCAAGGAGTTTAAATTTATCTCTGTGTGTCTTCCACACATTGATCCTGTCTCTGTGAGAGAACTGAAGAAAGAGCATCAGTAGCAAGAGGATAGTTACTGTATATGGTGAACCATACAAGAAGTCCTACAGTTTTGTTTTAAACCCTTCTAGCCTTGTGGAGTCCATTACAGCTTGTTTTAAGAAGGTTACGATTCTGGAATTCTTTTCAGATGTAGCTTGTAATGGTTGCTGTAACAGTATGAGCCTTTGAAGTGTCTAGTAATATACATAAATAATCTTTTTTTCAAGTCATTTTCTGTGTATGTGTTCATTGTTCACATTAGACTTCTTTTATGTAAATCAAGTCCCTTGATATGAAGAAACAAAGTGAATCCAGATTAATTGGCTAATTTTCAAAGGCTTATTCTACATTGATTATAGCTTTTTTTTCCCCATGAATTTTTAATTGTGCTCTCTCTTTGCTATGCCAGGAGTTGTCTTTGAAACAACAGCATGCAAAGTTGGTATATAGAAAGTTGACCCAAATCATCTCCAAAAACAAACAAACAAACACATTGTGACCTATTTTTCATTTTACCAATTCAGGTAATTTAAAATATAACAGAGAGAAAAGGGGAGGTTTTTCCACAGGTGTAACTTTTCCTAATGCCATTCTAACCTTCTGTTTTGCATTTGTCCAACTTTTTTTTTCCTTTCTATCACATCCTCATTATTTTTTCACTTTTGCAATTTTAACCTATGAATTTAGTAAACTTAGACTAAAGTCAGAAGATTAATTAGCATTGGGCTTGAAAGGAACTTTGCCAATCACTTCCTTTGCTGCTCTACTTCAGCCCAGCAGACTCCTGCTCCTGACAGGGAACTCACTGTATCCCCAAGCAGTAAGCCTTTGGATATTGTTCACTTTTATGAAATTCCTGTCTATTTTAAGCAATCTTGGGTCACTAAAAACATTCCTTACTCCTAATCTACTTCAGAGGTCTGAAGATAAAAAGACCAAGTCTTACGTCCCCTTCGCTTCCTTCAAGCCTTCTCTTCTCTGGACTACAAGGAATGTCAGCCAGCCCTTTTTTATTCTTGATAATTTTAAATAACAAAAAAACAGGAAAGGGATACAGCTTCTGGTTTTTGTTTTCCTAAATCTCCAAATTCACAGTGTTGCTTTCTATACAATTTTGCAGGAAACATCACTATCACTTGCCCTACTTATAAAAATATCCGCACATACATACCTTGCATGGGAGGTGTTTTATGTTGAAAATTTAAACAGTGTCTATTCCTGATTTAATAGAGATCAGCACAATGTAGCTCACAAGTAATGGGAAGTAGGGAGGAGGAATAAATCAAGTACTTAGTGCAATATTTCTTCATACCTTTCTTAGTCTCTTTTTTCCCCCTTCAGTTTCAACCTATTAGGTTGGCTGCTGCTGCTGCTATTTATATTCTTTTTTTAATAATTTTTATTTTCCCATTATTGTTTGTTTACAGTGTTCTACTGTACAGTAAAGCCCAGTCACACATATATATATACATTATTTTTCTCACATTAGCCTCCATCATGTTCCATCATAAGTGATTAGATATAGTTCCCTGTGCTATACAGCAGGATCTCATTTCTTATCAACTCCAAATGCAATAGCTTGCATCTATTAACCCCAAACTGATAGTTATATCCTGAATACTCACCAATAACAGTTAATAATGGAAGATAGAAATCAATAGCTGCTATACCATCATTGTCATATATGTCATTAAAAGTCTATAGTGAGTTTCTTCTACGTGGATAAAAGTCTAGGAGGCAAGAAAACCCACTTACTGCTGGTACTCCAAGTTCAGAGTTACCAGGAACTATTTGGGACTGATAATGTTGGGGAAAGAGTTAGTCCTTTAGTTAGTTAGTCCTCCAGGCTATTTCTCAGAGCAGTAAGTGTAGATAGTAGCCAACAATCCTGCACCAGTCCATTCTTTGCCTCAGACAGTAATCCTTGCAGATCTGCAGCATGAAATGGCAGGCCCATATCCTCTATGCCATCAAAATATATGCACACTTGGCCCACTCTCCTAATTGTTGCTTGTAGTCATACTTCCAGCCACTCAATTTGACAGGTGTTTCAGGGAAAGAAAACAAGAGAATACTGCAAATAAGGCCTTTAGGACGGATAAGGCAAGGAGAACTGCAAATCTGACTGTGCTCAAACCTCTCCATATTTGGATGGTTCCAGATAGGGAATACTAATTTCATAGGGTCAGTGCTTGATCCTGTACAAGCATATACCATTTAAAAATTAATGCTTGATGAGTGTTAAACCCAAAGTGTCTCAAGAGACCAGAAGAGAAAGAGTTTCCAGGAATGGGATTTGGAAAGAGTGTAAGAATGAAGTGGGATAAGTCTGTATAAGGAAGAAAAAAAATAATATAAAGTTCAATTCTAATAAAGCAGAAGTAAGTGAACCTTGCTCTCTCCCTGGCACAATTCACTTTCTGCAGCCATGTAGCTTGGCATGGCCCAGCATAGCATCCTTTGCATCTCATCATTGTACCATTTCCTCATCCAACTCCACTGCTCTGACTTTTGACGAGAAATACAACATTTATATTTATGTGTATCATGGCACGCTTCAGCCACAGAAACCTTCAGAATTATCAATATAGGGAACTGGTCAGATAGTTATAAGGTGGCCCTGCTATAAAAAGTAATAATAAGTAACATTTACACGGTTCTTTACAGTGCGTAATGCTCTTTGTGTTGTCTTCAGGTCTCAGACTCCGTGAAATAAATAATTCTATTTCCATCTTGTGCATGAGAAAACTCAGAGAGACTGGGTTTGAGATTGAATTTGCTCAAGATTACATCAGTAAGGAATAGAGTCAGGACTTGAACCCAGCTCTCCTGACTAATATTTTCAGCTTCTCAGTGGTCTCTGTGAAATGCAGCATAAAGAATCATGTGCCTCGCGGGTCAGGTGGATCCTCCAAAGTTATTTCAGGACCAGCCAAGAGTATAATCTCAGACACTCTTGTAGGTCAAAAAAATTCCAGTATGAGTGAAAAGGATAACACACATGATTATTCAGAGGTACTACGATGCTGACAATTATATGCCAGGCCCTGCCTTCATTCACAGACAAGGTCAGGTTGGAATGCAATCTTGCCATAGGCTGGAATACTTTGATAAAGGATGAGAAAGATGGAATTCATCATTATTAACTCTGAGTTCTTAAGAGAAAGTGATTACAGGGATTATGGGAAAATAATATGGAAGTTCCTCAAAATATTAAAAACAGAACTACCATTTGATCCAGCAATCCCACTTCTGAGTATATATCCCAAGGAAATGAAAACAGGACCTTAAAGAGATACCTACACTACCATATTAATTGCAGTGTTACTGACAATATCCAAGACATGGAAACCACTTACGTGTTGATGGATGAATACATAAAGAAAATATCACACACACACACACACACACATACACACTGAAATATTATTCAAACTTAAAGAAGAAGGAAATTCTCTCATTTGCAATAACAAGAATGATCTTGGAGGACATTATTCTAAGTGAAACAAACCTGACACAGAAAGACAAAAACTGTATTCTCTCACTTATACGTGGAATCCAAGTCAAACTGATGAAAGCAGAAAGTAAAATGGTTGCTGCCCGGGGTCAAGGAGGTGAGAGAGGAGGGGAAAATGAGGAGAAAATGGTCAAAAGGTACCAAGTTTCGGTAGTGCAGATGGTTGCGTTCTGGGAACTAAAGTACAGCATGTTGACCACAGTTAACAGTATCATACTGTATACTTAAGATTTTCTAAGAGGATAAACTTTAAATTGAACCTTCTTAACACACACACACACACACACACACACAACATGATAACTATGTAGAAATGATAGGTAAATTATTTAGCTTAATTATAGTGATCTTTTCACAATACATACATATGTCAAAACATGACATTGCATACCTTAAATATATACAGTTTTAATGTGTCAAAGATACCTCAATAAAGTTGTGTTTTTAAAAAGTAAGTGATTATAGTAGTTCCTGCTGTGGTGCAGTGGGATAAGAATCTGACTGTAGTGGCTCAGGTTGCTGTGGACGTGGGGATTCAGTCCGCAGTGGGTTAAAGGATCCTGTGTTGCCACAACTGTGGCATAGGTCACAGCCGTGGCTCAGATTCAGTTCCTAGCCTGGGAACTTCCATAAGCCATGGATGTGGCCATAAAAAAAGTAAGTAAACAGACGGATATGGCTATAAAATTTCAATCTACCATAGATTCTGGAACCCAGCTCTGATGCAGAAGAAATAATAACGTTAGTTCAACAATAATATTTATACCTAACTTTTATTGAGTAGTTACCATGTGCTTTATATGTCTCATTTAATTCCCTCCACATCCTGTCTGGCAGGTATCATTGTTGTTCCCATTTTGCAAAGGGGAACTCAGGCATTGAGAGACTAAGGGACTAGTTCACACAGGAATTAAAAGGCAGCTCTAGGATTCAAGCTTGCTTTGACTCAAGCATTCATTCTTTCAATCACTATATCACATGGCCTAGATCTGAATCTGTCCTCACCTTACCCTTACTAGCAGCAGAAATCATTTCAATATGACATTTCTCTTTGTGGGCTTGCACAAATGTGCTGGCCATAACATTTACAGCATTCCAAGAGAAATGGGGACCTAGGCATAACATTCACAGCATCCCAACAGAATTGAGGACCTAAGCATGCCAAGTGTCTTAATAACTTCCTGTGCTAGTAATTATTAAAAAGGTAGCTGCTACTACAGGTTCAAATTAAAATATGGCAAGGTAGAAGGAGCTCTCAAACCAGCTTTCAGAACTATGGATTTACTCTGGTAAACAACTTTTATATACCCCTTTTGGACTATGTATAATGAAATGACTAACATTTTCAGCTGTAACCAGAACTATTACACAGTAGTTGAGTGTTTTGTAGCTGGAAATCTGAGCACTGGAAGAAGGGGTGAGCTGTAGGGACTCCTTGCCTCTGCACAGGCATATTTTCCACAGCCTCTCAGTGGGAATGGTTTGCATAGAGCAAAACAAACTAAGAGCACCAGGTAAATCCTACTGTGTCTCCTCAGTATAAAATGAAGATTTTATCTGCATGTTTCCCTTCTGCCTTTAATCTCTTTATCATTTTACTCTTGCTCACTAAAGTGAAGTAGGTGTTTTCTTTATTTTTAATCTTCCCCCAGAGAAAACTACAACTGAAATTCCAGGTGTCCATCACAGAACCCAGAAATTTATGTGATTTGTATTTCTGATGGAGGTTCCCAGAAAGATCTCTGATGAGTCACTTCTTTCCTCCTCTCTTTTATGATATACATAATAATATAGCTATAGTTGCAGGTCACAGTTATGAATATTCAGAAAAGGACAATATTAAGTTACTGAGCCCTTTCCCCTGAATTCCAGAAGATAGGCCTTAGTGGATTGAAGAATGGGAGCTAAAAAGTCTCTCATCCAATTTTTACCCTAACTGTGCTAAAATTAGTGTTTTTTTAAGGCTAGATACTATTACAGAATCAGAAGGACTGTATTATGCTTACTCCTGCAGACTAAACCAGAAATCATAAAATTATGATAAATTTGGAATGGATGGGCTACTGAGCCCTACTGTATAGCACAGGGAATTGTGTGTGGTTGGATCACTTTGCTGTACAACAGAAATTGAAGAAACATCATAAATCAACTATACTTTATGAAAAAAATGAAAAAGATCAAAAAAGAAATCATGAAATTATGAAAACAGAATAGTATACCAGTGCTGTCCACTGTCTTTAATAGCATTCAGATCACAAAGACAGATGGCTCTATTTTCAGCCCTTTTTTATGAGAATGGCTATGGGAACAGAACATGAAAATGCTGTGTTTCACCCAAACTAGAAGAAAAATAAAGTTCTGGGTGACCCAGCCATATCACAACAGGTATATTAGGCAAGTAAACTTACCTTGGCCAATTTATTATATAGTGCCTTGGTATGGTTCTTGGGATTTTTTTTTTGTCTTTTTGCATTTTCTGGGGCTGCACTCGCAGCATATGGAGGTTCCCGGGCTAGGGGTCTAATTGGAGCTGTAGCCACCAGCCTATGCCACAGCCACAGCAACGCGGGATCCGAGCCACGTCTGCAACCTACACCACAGCTCACGGCAATGCTGGATCCTTAATCCACTGAGCGAGGCCAGGGATCAAACCTGTAACCTCATGGTTCCTAGCCAGATTCATTAACCACTGAGCCACACCAGGAACTCCAGTTCTTGGGATTCTTAAAAGTGAACGTTGCTCTGAGAACCCTTTCATATGTCTATGTGTCAATAAAGCACAATTTGAGGAGAAAAAAAAAGTGAACGTTGAAGAGCTGTGCTCATGACAGTGCTTCTCATCCAAGGCTCTTTTTTCAAATACAGGGTCGTTTTCTGGTCTGATAAAATTGGTAGCACATGGTGAAAGGTGAATACTGCAGGTAAAATCTAAAAGCCTCTTCTTTAGGCTTTGTTCCTTCATGATAGGCAGATTATGTCCCTTCTCAAAACCACAGTAGCCTCATCTGTAAAACAAGCATAATAATACGCATTTAGGTAGGTTGTGGTGAGGAGTAAATGAAATCACATGTGTAAAATGGTAGATGCTCAGAAAATAGTATTTATTGTTATTATCATGGAGTATATGGTTTTGTGGATAAAAGCAGTTGTTTTGATTCCATAGTTTTAATCCTTTAATTAATTGACGTTACTTCCCTCCCAAAACAAATACATTGCCTTGCACTGCATATAGATACATTTTCTCTGTGTGTCTATGCTTCTCTCTATCCTTTCTCTCTGTCTCTGTCTGTCTCTCTCTTTTACAACACATATACACACATGAAATCCATAACTGAGTCCTCTGTATTATTTTCCTGAATCAGGGATTTGCTTCTGCTGCCTCAGTTACCCAGAATGTCAGTTTATCCTATTTAGCTGTAATTGACCTGTTCCACTCCATCTACCCTCCTCCACAGACATTTCCACAAGCCCTCTACCTCAAGTCAGGGTTCCCCATTTCTCCAAGTAACCTTTTGTTGCACCTCCACCCCAGCACTTTTCACAGGGTGTTAGTGTTTTCTCTCCCATGAGAATGTAAGAAACCACTGGGCACAGCAATAGTGGCATAGCACACAGATATTCATAGATGTGCATTCCTCCCAAATGTGGAACAAGCAAAGGGATATATATTTGAATGCAAGTTTAGTGTTTATGGAGCTCCTATCTCTGTTCTGAATTGTCCAGTAGTTTATTTGTGTCTTGACTTGTGTCTTGTCATTTTTCCATGCTCCTTGGTAGCCACTTAGTCTACAGCTATCAGTCCTTTTATATTAGGCTTTTCTGGACAGTTTGTGGTCTCATGGTCAGCACTCAGGGATTTGGAAGATGTCATTCTTGTTGTTTTGGCTGAAATGTCTCTCTCATCTGTTTCCTTGTGGGTGACCCCTTAAATAACCAGAATGGGAAACAAACTAATACAAGAGTTTGGAACGCAGCATCTCTTCTACTGCTAATTCATGGATGAAAGAAAGGATATCAAATGCATTGAGACTGGATCTGCTTTAGAAAGACACTTGGGTCCAGTATGTTAGTTTCTTTTCAAGTAGAAATCTTATGTAGCGAAAGACCAGGGTTGTCCAGGGGACAGTTCTGAAATGCTTGAAGCATTGGAAAACCTGGTTTCCCAATATCATCTTCAGTTTAACTCTCACATTTACAGAGACACGTACTTGTTTAGAGCTGCAAAAACCTCACTGTTTCCTTCTTCAGTCCCTCATTGGTAGCCAGCTGACTGAGGTCCAAATTCTAAGCCAGGACAAGAATCTTCAGCTTTAAGTTTGCTGCTCTTTCGTCTCCTACATTCTGTGACCTCTTCCCATTCATGGATCACTTGCATAGTTCAAATTTTGTTATTTTAAGGGTCCACTTAAGGAATTAATCACCCTTTTGGTCATTACCTGCTTTCACTTCGAGGTAGAGTCAGGCCTTACCATCAATGAAATCTGTGGCTTCAGCAATGGAGAGACTAACCAGGCCTAACTGCCTTTATGCACCCCTACTAGTAGAGCCAGCCAATGAGCTGTGGCTGGCTCATCACTTCCCTTGAGGTCCAAACCAGCACTCTACATAAAACTGGCACTCTGCATCAGTTTCCTTCCTTGCTGTGGGGATGAGCAGGGTCAGGGAATTTTATATTCTTTGTAGGTTGGTTATACATAGACATAGTACACTATATTGAGCATTTTAACATCACTGAAATAGAGATATTTCTTACAGTCAATGGTGTGTGATAATTTAAATGTCAATACCTCTTGTTAAATGATGGTGCATATTATAATGTTGCCATTGTGGTGTTAAAAAGTATGTGATAGTTCGGATGGCCAATAGGCACATGAAACAAATGCTCAACATCACTAATTATTAGAGAAATGCAAATCAAAACTACAATGAGGTACCACCTCACATGGGTCAGAATGGCCATAATTAATTAGTCTAATAAGTACCAAATGCTGCAGGGGATGTGGAGAAAAGGGAACCCTTAATATACTGTTGGTAGGAATGTAAACTGGCACAATCACTATGAAAAACAGTATGGAAATACCTCAGAAAACTAAATATAGAACTACATATGATCCAGCAATCCCACTCCTAAGCACCTATCCAGACAAAACTTTCATTCAAAAAGAAACATGTGGAGTTCGCTTCGTGGCTCAGTGGTTAATGAATCCGACTAAGAACCATGAGGTTGCAGGTTTGATCCCTGGCCTTGCTCAGTGGGTTAAGGATCCGGCGTTGCCGTGAGCTGTGGTGAAGGTTGCAGACGCGGCTCGGATCCCGCGTTGCTGCGGCTGTGGCGAAGGCTGGCGGCTACAGCTCCTGTTAGACCCCTAGCCTGCGAACCTCCATATGCCGCAGGTGCGGCTCTACATAAAGGCAAAAAGCCAAAAAAAAAAAAAGAAAGAAACATGCACCCCTATGTTCATTGCAGCACTGTTCACTATAGCCAAGTCATGGAAACAACCTAAATGTCCTCAATAACAGATGAATGGATTAAGAAGATGTGGTATATATATACAATGGAATACTACTCAGCCAAAAAAACAAAAACAAAACTAATGCCATTTGCAGCAACATGGTTGGAACTAGAGACTCTCATATTAAGTGAAGTCAGTCAGAAAGAGAAAGACAAATATCATATGATGTCACTTAGATCTGGAATATGGCACAAATGAACCTAGGTACAGAAAAGAGACAAATTCATGGATATGGAGAACAGATTTGTAGTTGTCAAGGGGTACTGGGAGGGAGTGAGATGGACTGGAATTTGGGGTTAGTAGATGCAAACTATTGTAGTTGGAGTGGATAAGCAATGAGATCCTACTGTATAGCAGAGGGAACTATAACTAATCACTTGTGATGGGACATGATGGAGGATAATGTGAGAAAAAGAATGTATATATATGTATGACTGGATACAGCTAAAATTGAGAGAACATTGTAAATTAACTATAATAAATTTTTTAAAGGCATATGATAGTTTAGAGAGTTCCCATTGTGGCTCAGCAGAAACGAATCCGACTAGGAACCATGAGGTTGAGAGTTCAATCCCTGGCCTTGCTCAGTGGGTTAAGGATCCGGTGTTGCAGTGAGCTGTGGTGTAGTTCACAGACATGGCTAGGATCTGACCTCACTGTGGCTGTGGCGTAGGCTGGTGGCTACATCTCCGATTAGACCCCTAGCCTGGGAACCTCCATATGCTGCCAGTGTGGCCCTAAAAAGACAAAAAGACCAAAAAAAAAAAAAGGTATATGGTAGTTCAAATGTTATAAAGTCCTTCCCTTTTGATAACAAAAGTTAACATATATAGCATGCCCAGGGTGTATCAGGCACTGTGGGCTTAGTAAGTCACACTAATTAATTCATACCCTCCTCATAATAACTGCAAGCTGGCATTATCCCCCATTTCATAGAAGAGGAAGCTAAGATAAAATTATTTTGTCAAAGTCACAAAGCTGTAGGATGAAGAGCCATATCCACACTCAAGGCAGTTTTAATACAAAGTTGAAGTTATTTCCTCTTTTCCTCCTATGGAGTTTTTTTTTTTTTTTTTTTTTTGCCTTATACCCAGCTGCACAGCGTGGTGACAGGGTTACAGATACATATATGGATTCATCACAGGTGGTTAGACATAGTTCCCAATGCTATATGGTAGGATCCTCCTACTGAGTTTTGCTCTCAGTCTCACACAGAGTCAAATAGGTGGCAAGATGGTAAGTATAAGAACACAGATCCTCAAGTGACCTTGTGCAAGTTACTCAGCCTTTCTATGCCTCAGTTTCCTCGTCTGTAAAATGGGGATGAAAACAGCACCTTCCCATAGGCATGAGCGTTGAGTGAGATGAGCTGTATAAAGTACCTGGGACACTAAACCCAGTACTCACCTCCCAGGTCTAGGCGGCAACACCATGGCTTCCTGCACCATTAGATTGCAGCAGTATTTCATCATCCAGTGCTTTATCTAACTGTTTTATGAGTTTTGTCCTGTAGTCAAATATCATGAGGACCTTTTAAATACTCTATTTTTATTAAATAACTAATATATTGTTATTATTCAGGCTAATATCCTGCATAAAAGTAGACTCAGGCTCTATTGAGTATCCACTTAAAATCCTTTCAGTTTTTCCAAAGACAAATGATAAAGCCCCTATATTTCTCAGTAGGATACTTCTTCATTTAAATAAAACAGGTGAGGCAGATTAGACTTTCTGAATTAAAAATTCATAAAGCCATTGTTCTCTTAATGAAGGAAACGGGGAATATCTGAACTATATAAAGAACATGATGTAGAAGGGGTAGATTAAAAAAGTAGTAATAAATATATAAATTTGATGGAACTCCTACTTTGCAGCAGACACTGTGCTAAATGAATCAGATGACTTATTTCATATAACCTTCAGTACAGTTCCGTAAAATGAATACAACTCATTTTACATGTGGTAGACCTGATACTTGGAAAGTTTTAGCAGATTCCAGAATATAACACAGTTCTTAAGAGGCAGATCTAGAGTTTAAATCTAGATCTTTTTGACTACAGAGCCCAAATGCCTATCTTTGAACATGGTATTTAGATTAAAATAAGTATTTGAATTTCAGTTGTGTGACTTTGAGCAAGTTGCTTCACCTCTCTGGGTCTGTAATCCTGAGGTTAATTATCACTACCTCAGTTTCTGCGATAACTAAATTAAATTATATATAAGCAAGTGCCCAGTACTATAAGAATATTATAATGACACATATTTCACTACTTTAAAAAATGTTACCCACAATCCAAAATACAGACAACCCTTGAATAACATGAATTTGGACTGCACAGGTCCACTTATATGTGGGGTTTTTTCCAATAGTAAATAGTATCCATAGATGTGGAATTGCTGATACAGCAGAAATTTAGCAAGGATTCACAAATATGGAGGGCTCACTATAGGTTTTCCATAGGTTTTTGACTGCACAGAGGGTTGACAGCCCCAACCCCCAAACTGCTCAAGGGTCAACTGTAATTCAGAAAATCAATACATTTTTTTTGGCCTGAATTTCTCTGGCAATCAGTCACCTCCACTCATCACTTCAGTGTGCAGACCACAGTCACACCTGATATCCTCCCTTCTAATTCAGCAAGGCTGGAATCTGCTGGAATGAAACCTTGCTGTAGACAGGGCTGAGAGCCTTCCCATCCGCACACTGTCTACAAACAGGGACAAGCTCCATGCTGCATGATCCTGACTCTAACTCTGGCCTGGAATGTTTAAAGACCATTATGCTGGGTCCTAGGTAGACTGAGTTGTCTATATATTTATTCTGCTTAATTGTATGACCCAAAGAAGAGCACATTACAAAAATTCCTTTGTGAAGTGTGGATTTCTGGCTGGCAGCCAGATAATTCTTTCAATTTCTCACAAAAGAATGTGAGTTAGAACCAAGGGTGGGGAAAGAAAGTTTAGTGAGCTCTAAACCTTTTTTAACTAAGATAAATCGAGGTGTATTTGGCTCAATTTTCCCAGTCTGTGAGGCAGAAGAGGAAAATTTATGATGAGACATGGTATAAAGGACTCAATTTTCAATGACTGATTCAGATTAGTGCAACAAATATTTATCAGGGACCCAGTTTTTGTCCAGCACTGGAAGAATAATGATAGATGGATTAAGTGGAGTCCTTACCTTCTGTAAGTTTCCAGTCTAGACAGGAAAACTGACCCTAAAATACGTTTACTACAGAATAAAAATGGTAAAATAATAAAAATAAAAACTATCCCTTCAGCACTAATTACATGCCTTCTAAATATTTTATATGTATTAATTCACTTCTTCCTCAAAAACCCTATGAGGTACATATTCCCCTTGTTACCATTTACAGGCGAGGAAACTGAGGTAAGCCTGCACAGCCCAAGAATGGTAGAGATTATTTGAACTAGGTTTGCCTGGCTCCATTTGTGGCTTGTTTCTCCTGTGCACCACTTTCTCCACCAAGGAGCAGGGCTGCTGTGTTGTACAACTTCAGAGGGCACTGTGCACACTGCAGTTTATAGGCTATGGAATTGTGCAGTATGCAGCCTATGGACCTGTATAAAGATAATAAGATGGGTATTAGTATACTCATTTCATAGACAAGAAGATTGAGGTTTGGAGGGCTTAGGTGACATTTCCAAGTTCATAACTCTAGTAAGTGGCAATGCTTAGACCTGGGTCTGATGCCTCTGAGCTTCATGTTCTTTCTAGATTCCATGCTGCCTCCACTTTGCTCCTCATGAGCTACTTTCAGAGCACAAGAAGGGATATTCAGTACAGGCTAGTTTAGAGGAAAGGTCTGGGCAGGCACTGAGGAGGAGAGGCAGCTTGCTCCTTAAATGTGATTTCCCAAGAGATCACTATAAACTGTCCTACCAGCACTTCCAAGACCCTATGGGAAGAACACCAGAGATAGAATCAGCTGAACCTGGGTTTGCCATATTTACTCACTTACTCAACAAATGTTTGTACAGCACTTACTATGTGTCAGTCACCACTTTTTAAGAGCTGAGAAGACAGTGATATCCAAGACCCTTGCTTTCATGAGGCTTCCATTCCAGTGCAGTATCGGCTGCCTATGCGTTCTTGCTTATGGAATTCAACCTCTCTGGGTGTCAGTTCTGTCATCTGTGAAATGGGAGGAGTAGCATCTGCCTCAAAGTTGTGGAGAAGCTGAAGTGAGATAATGGTAGATGTAACGTTCTTTGCAGAGAACTGGCCCATTGAAAGTGGTCACAAAATCTTAATCTGCTCCCCACCCACCTACTTCACTATGAAATGAATATGACCAGATTGCCTTTGCCACTTGGACCCTACTGAGACAGTGATTGCATTTGTTTGATCCTAGACAAGTTTGATAGGTTATTCTAAGTCCATTAGACTAGCAAGGGTTAAAGCAATGAACTGGTTCTTCATGTTCTTCTACTTTATATATATTACGTCTTTATATATGGAACCATAAAACTCAGGACAGATTTATGTATATGACATGCTGCATATTTTCATAGACATGTTTTGCCAGGCACCTGTAATATGCTGATATACATGAGCAGTTTTATAAAGTTTATTTCCCATAGATCTCCCTTAAATTGCAGGTGGAGTGACATTTTGTGGTTTAACTTTTGTTTTCATGACACAGCCCTGATTTGTATCTTTACTCAACACTCAGGACTTTTCCGCTTATAGTGCCTGTGTTTCTTCTGTCCTTGAAGCATTTCTTTAGGCCCAAGTTTCTTCAGGAAGCTAGTGCTAAAACTCCTGCTTTGGCATCTTTCCTGGAGAAGTCAATCCATTTGTGACTGTCTTGTGGAAATAGACTTGAATTATTCACATCCCATATCCAGCCTTTTTATGGGATATTGATGCAAAGAACCAGACTGGTTCTATTCTTTGTGTGGCCAGAGCTCTTGGCATTAGAGCTGCCATGAAATCTCCCTGCCCTTTTCCCAAATGATTTTCTTTGCCTGAGGTTGACTCAGACTTTCACCTGCACTTCCATCAAATTCTGAAACAAAGTGGAAAGAAATGCGTTATCTACTGAGTGTCTCCTATGAGCCAGACTTGAAACACTTTGCATATCTGTGCTCTCACTAAAGAACTTTAAGTTGGGTGATATTAACCTTATTAGGGGAAATAGTTTCAGAAAAATTAAGGTTAAACTGATCAAGATCGGAGTTCCCTTCGTGGCTCAGTGGTTAATGAATCCGACTAGGAACCATGAGGTTGTGGGTTCGATCCCTGGCTTTGCTCAGTGGGTTAAGGATCTGGCATTGCCGTGAACTGTGGTGTAGGTTGCAGATGTGGCTCGGATCCCACGTTGCTGTGGCTGTGGTGAAGGCTGGCGGCTACAGCTCCTGTTAGACCCCTAGCCTGGGAACCTCCATATGCCGCGGGTGTGGCTCTACATAAAGGCAAAAAAAAAAGACAAAAAAAAATTGATCAAGATCACACAGCTGATAAGTGGTGGAGTCAAGTTCCAAATTCAGATCTGTTAACTGTGAAGTCTGATTCTCTCTGTTGTACCAAGCTCACCAGCATCTAAGGCAAACAAAGGGGTTTCAGGTAGACAGAGTGTAACTTATCAACTCCATCTAACTTATAGCATTCATCAGTTTGAACAGTCATTTCACAAACATTTATGTATTGTGTCTTATGTGGTAGCCTCTGTGCTGCATTGGAAGTAGCCACAGCAATTTTCAAAATCCAAAAGTGTTTCTCACTACATCCTCCTGGTAGACCACTGTAAATGAGTGTTTTTACAAGGAGGTCCTGACCCACATAGAACTGATTACTCATTTCCTGAGTTCCCTGCTGTAGCTGGTACCTCTTATGTGTCTAATAAATACAGGAAAGGTGCTTATTGACCATTGTGGGGTGAATGAATGAATGGATGCATTTACAACACCCCCTAAAAGTATATGGCACAAATCCGCATGCACCAATGTCCACAAGCCGGTGTTCTATCTCACCATTGTGCATTCCCAGTGCCTGGCACAGCAGCTGGCAGAGATCAGAGGCTTACCAAATGAGGGCATGAATGAAAAGAGAATCAACATCAAACCAATTTAGGGGCAATTAGAAATAATCAGTCTAACATCAGAAATGTAATCAGAGTTGGGACTAGGACAAAGAAAGTGAGGCAGTAGCCTCAGGTACAAAATTTAAGGGGACACCAAAAAAAACTTATAAATCGAGAAATATAAGTTTTCATGCAATATTTTAAATAATAAAGATGGGATCCAGGAGAGCAAAGGGTAAGGCAGTGAGGTGTGTCATCCAAGTGAAAAGCCAGATCCTGTTTTTGCTTAAAATTCTTTTTTTTTTAAATCCTGGATTTTTTTCATAGTTTTGATTTTAAAAAGTATTGAATGAAAGTACTTTTTACCTTGAACACTGAGATTTGGGTTCCCCTTAAGTTTTGTTTCTAAGGTGGATCCTCACTTTCATCCCACTAGCCCTGGCCCTATAAAACCAACTTAAGTAATGGGTATTCTTTGATAGTATTATAGGAATAGTGTTTTATGTACATGAACTCACAGAAGGCCCACAAAAGCTTCTCATCATGCTGGTGCTGTTATGATCTCTTTTACAGACCGGATGACTGAGACTTGGAGAGACAATACTGCCCTCCTAGAGTAACACAAATGAAAAAGCTATGACTAAAACATTGAGTTTCTCAGCGACCAAAGTGTCTTAACCAGAACCTGGAGCTACAGGAGTCCCCAGTTTTGCTGCCTCTAGCCAGAAACATCTTCGTTTGTTTACCCTAGTGTGCTTCACAAACATTTTATTCCATTGAATCCCAAGATTCTAACCATTATATGAAGCAGCATGATTTCATGTACCATGTCACTGCTGCCTCCAAGATGACAGCAATTGGAAGGTGCTAACAATTGGAAGATACATACCAACCTCAGAGATTTCATAATGCTAAATAAACAGTGTCTCTTGGAATGGGATGAAAATACATTTTCATCATATCCTCAGTGGCCATGACATTGAAAAAAAGTTTTGGGAGAATCTATGCAAAAAGTGCACTGCAAGAGAAATGGGAAAGGATTTTGCCATTCTGTACAGTTCTAAATATCCAGAAGTCCATTCACTAGCCTCAGTTTGTTGAAAGCCGATGCCATTCCTGCAAAGAGATAAAATAACAGAAAGGCAATGTATGCTTAGGAGACTGCTGCATTTGCACTCTGGAAAGAATTCCCCAAGAGAGAAAAGATTGCAGTATTAGTCATCTGATTATATTATTCTTGGATGGGTTAAGAATTTTATCTACTTACAAAATTATTAGAAGCCATGGATTAAGTATGGAAGGAATGATGCAGCACAGCTTATTTGAGACTCAGAATCTCTTTTCCTCAGCAGCTTCCATTTAAAGTAAATCTATGTTGAGCTGCAGAGATTCCCAAGCTGGCACCCAGAGTCTCACAGATTGGTCCCAGGTTTATTATACAACACTAAATAGTCCTTACTGTTCTACATCCAACTGATCTGCCTACCCCACCAGGCAATTACGAAAACACCTAATTAATTACATTCCAAAATATAACATTAAAATTTATTTAGACTTAAAATATACAGTGATGCATAATCTGAGTCAGCATTGGCTTCCTAACTATTTTAGAGAATATCACAAAGCACAAAACAGCTAAGTCTGCCTCGCCCTCATATGTCTTTTTAAAACCTATCTACCAAACACAGACCCAAAACAGCCTTATGTTGCAGCAGCAAGCTCACCAGTGTTAGACCTGTATGATTTGCTTGAAAGTCTTGAAACTCTGTGTGTGCTGTATTTTCAAAATTCCAAATCAGCTGTAATAGTGATTAATATGGAGGGGCATTGTCTGGATACAGATTGCCCAGTTTGAATCCAGCTCTGTCCCTTACGTTGTCTCAGTTTCTTTATTTGTAAAAAGAAGATAGTAATTGCATCTACCTTTTCAAGTTATTGGGGGGATTTAATGAGCTAATACTTATAAAGCACTTAGAACAAAGTATAGTACTTAGTATATGAGATTCATTGGCACTCCTGAAAACAATCAGCCCCAGCACAGGACTTACACACATAAATGATCATCAGAGTGTGCTTATCAACCCAAGGGGCAAGGGGCAAGGGGCAAGGGGCACTGAGCCTGCAATGTAAGTGGATGTGTTTCTTCTCTCCTATTCTTCATCCTCTTCCTCCTTCTTTTCCTTTTCCTCTTCCTCCAACAGTAGACGAGTACACTTATCACCTTGAATGCAGTTACCATCCAAATTCCAATGGTGAACAAACCTGCAGGCAAATATATTTTGGAATAAAAAACATTTGGAAAGATCACCCCATCTTTTTTTTTGCTTCCTATTGAACTTTGTATATATTCCTGTTATTGTCCTGACCATACTGCATGTGATGATCTTTCTATGGATCATCCCCCTTATGGACATTGGTGCACCTTAATTTTCCTTGTCTCCTCAGGATCTAAGCTCCTATGGCTGGTATACAGCAGGTACTATATGAATCTGTTCTATTAGGTAATGGCCAATGCCTGGCCCTGTGCACCTGTGTCACATCCTCGTGAGAGTTTTTTGCTCCATTCTTGGGGATCCTCACTGGTAAAGCTGCCTTCACTGAACATTCTTAGGAATCATGGCCAGCGATTCAAAGGCCACTTACATATATCACTTGAACTTTCTCTAAAGCTTACTGACTAGAATACCAGTATTGGAATCTGCATTTAGGGTTATTTTCCATGGGGACTATGAGACACTTCAAATGATTTTTGAAATATCTGAAGTAATAAAAGCAAATCTCATTTATGAAAGTGGCAACTACTTTTTATTTAGAATCTTTCAACTCAGAAATGACAGAGCTTTATGAGAGCAAGAGAGAGTTCTGTGGCAGAAAGAAGACCACTTTTTAATATAAGATATAAGAGGTGAATAAGCAGTGGAAATGAAGTTATGGAAAATTATAATAGCCTTGGAAGAAGAAATCTCTGTTCAATTCTAAATGCATTTTGATTGTAGTTACATCTTCAGGAACTTTGGACATAGGGATATAAGAGAATATAAGTATTTGTTGTTGGTTACTACATAAAAAATTATACTAAGGCTTTATACCCTTTGTGGCTCAGCAGGTAACAAACCCAACTAGGATTCATGAGTATGCATGGTCCATCCCCGGCCTTGCCCACTGGGTTGAGGATCCAGCATTGCCGTGAACTGTGGCATAGGTCACAGATGCGGCTTGGATCCCGCATTACTGTGGCTGCGGTGAGGGCCAGCAGCTATAGCTCTGATTTGGCTCCTAGCCTGGGAACCTCAGTATACCACAGGTGCTGCCCTAAAAAGCCATACACACACACACACACATATACCCTAAGGCTCAGTGGCATAAAACAATGAGTACTTATTTCAGGCAGTTTCTGTGGGTCAGAAATTTGAAAGCTGCTTAGTTGGGGTTCTGTATGAGAGCTTCTTAAGGAGGTGCAGTCAGGATATTGACATAGGCTGTAGTCATGCGAAGGCTTGACTAGGGCTGGAAGGTCCACTTTTAAGGTGCCTCACTCACATGAGTAATGGCAGTAGGCTTCAGTTGCTCACCACAGGGTCCTCTCCATAGGCTCGAGTGTCTTCTTGACATGGCAGCTAACTTGCCCTAAAGTGAGAGATCCACGAGAGAGTGAATACAGAGGATGCTTCAGTGCCATTCTTGGTGCCAACTCCAGAGTCACCCCGTATTTGTCTCCTAGAGCTGCTATAGCCAAGTGCCACAAGCCAGGTGGCTTAAGACTATAGAAACTTATTTTCTCACACCTCTGGAGGCAAGGAATCTAAAATCAAGATGTCAGCAGGGCCATGCCATCTTTGCAAAATCTAGGGGAAGGATCCTTCCATGCCTCTTCCTAGCTATGGAAGTTGCCAGCAACCCTTGGCATTTCTTGGCTTACAGTTGCACCATTCTAGTCTTTGCCTCCATCTTAACATGGCCGTCTTCTCTCTGCACGTCTGTTTTCTTATAAAGACACTAGACAGTGGATGAGCACGGATTGTAATCTACTATGACCTCATCTTAACTAATTGTGTCTACAAAGGCTCTGTGCCCAAACAGGGTTACATTTTGAGGTTCTGGGTGGGTGGATAATTTTTTTTTTTGTAGGGAAGGGTACATATTCAGTCCAGAACACTCACCATTGCTTCTGTTTTATTCTGTTTGTTAGAAGCAAGTCATTAATACGCTCATACTCAGGAAGAGAGAAATTAGATTCTGTCTGTCAAAAGAAGATGTAGCCAAAATTGGCAGACATATTCTACCATGAGGACAAAGTCATGCTTCCATAGCAGATATCCTTCATACGGGGCTTTTCTAGTATCATATATGTAATACGGCCCAGTGAAAAGAGAATATTTACCAAAGTTCCATCTTATTTAACAATAATAGATATCTGAAAAAGGCCATTCCAAATGAATTTTCTTAAAATGAGGATCAAATTTTCTTTTAAAAATGAATGAAAATATCATTTTGGCTTTTATAATGAAAATTATTAAAAACCTATATCTGGAGTCTACATACTGCACAAATGAACCTTTTCTTCACGGACTTGGAGAACAGACTTGTGGTTGCCAAGGGGGAGGGGGAGGGAAGGGCATGGTCTGGGAGTCTGGGGTTAGTAGATGTAGACTACGGCCTTTGGGATGGAAAAGCAAGGGCTTCCTGCTGTATAGCACCAGGAACTATGTCTAATCACTTGTGACGAATCTATATATGTAAGCTTAAACGGGTCACCACACTGTACAGTTGAAAAATTGATAGAAAACTGTAGACCAGCTATAATGGAAAAATAAAAATCATTATATTAAAAAAACAGATGTACTTTACTTAAATATGAAAAAACAGGTTATAAATGTAACTGAACTAATTCTTAAAACAATAACCTTGTTTTGCTTCCCCACTTGGTTTAATTTTTCCAATAAAATCATATGATTTCACAGCATATCCTTCACTTTAAATTTGACTTTCTTGGCATAATTATAAAAAAATAAAAAAAGGTTACTTTGGCAAAATTCAAGGATTTTATCATTATATTCCCTAATTCTTTTGTTATTCATGATATTCTCTTCTATAATGTCTAGGCTATTATCCTTGAGGATTTCTTCTTCAAATAATGCCTACTTATGTTTCTGTCATATCACCTTTCATCACTAATTCTGCATGTGATTCAAGTCATTCTTCAATAGCACTTCCTTTTAACTTCATGAAATCTTCCATTTAAGGGGAACATTTTAAATTTACTTTATAATCAATTTACAAAGTATATTATAAGACTACACATGAGCCAGTGAGAGACTTATAATGACATTGGCTAAGGCTCTACTTTTAAGTGGGGACTGATTTTGAATGAGGTGTGATTTTTATAAGTGGCCAATTCAGTAATGAATATGTTCATGAAATTGTGACTATACTTCTCTCTGAAACCTTACAAGTGGGGACTCCAATAATGAAAACTCAAATAACAAGGACTCCCTGACACTTTTTCTACAACTCCACCCCAGTCCACCAAATGTATCATTAAGATCATTTAGTCTTCTTTAAAGCAATACTATAAAAATAAATAATATTAGAGAGACTTAATTTGATATATTGTTGAAGGAAAAGGATGGTGTATACAACTGGAGACTGTTAGTAGGACTGAATTGCATCAGGAACTTCTTTACTGAAGATGGGTCCACATCATTTCAGAAAACCAGAAGATGGTATGGTGCCTGAGCTCTGAGAGGGCTGTCATGTGAGAGCTCAAAAGTCAACCGGCATCAGATAATTCTAGTTTAACTTTCCCTGTAACAGAGATTTGAAATGTGTTTTTTGAAAGTTCCTTCCCGATGAAGTCTTGAACCAGTGTTCAAAGACAATTAAGTGACAAATGAGAGTCTGTCTTGTCTTTTAAATGCAATGGTTTATTCAAAGGCTATGTGTTTAGAGCACTGTCAATTAAAAAAGTTTTCTGAAAACTGTAAACCATCTATAATGGAAAAATAAAAAATCATAATATTAAAAAACAAACAAATAAATAAATAAGTTTTCTGAGCCAAATGTTAGGGATCCAGCTATCATAAGTTGTCCATCTCCCCTAAGAGAATGGCTGTCTCCCCCAGCAACCCCCTTCAGTATCCATCAACTCACTTGGAATGTGCTAGGTGCGTGGACTTCTTGCCGGCTTCAAGGAACAGACTGCCTTAGCTGTTGCAGATTTCTCCATGGTTAATTTCTTCTGCAGCTGTTTTTAAACCTTCTCTCTAGCTTATCTCTGGATGAATTTGGCTGCACACTTTAGTATCTCCATCAATCCTAGTTCTAGTGCATACACAATAGATTTTCAGCAATGAATGTAGTCACAGTACTTATGATTTGCAGGTAACTTAACAAGGCTGTGTATAAGCATCCCTCTTGCTCAATCTCTGGAAATAACCCATTTGCTGCCCCCACTCTGCTCATTTTTCTGCAGCAGAAACAATTTTTTCTTCTCCTTCATAGGCTTGCTTGTAAAAACTGAAAGCTTGCTGAAGATAAGGAGTGAAGTTATATGGCATCATGTACTGCTATTCTTCTCAGATTGAATGATTAAACTTTAATTGCTTATTGATTATTGATTTGACTTTTACTAAAAGCAAAAATTGTTTAATATGCATGAAAAACAAGTGATTAGTTCTATATATTTCTCTGTGTAAGTACATGTGTGAGAAAGAGTTTCATGCCGGTAATGCCTTATTGATTACACAGATATGTTTTCTAACAGGTAAATATAGTAACCACTAGCCCTTTAAAGTTACACATAGTACATAGTAAGTGTCAACTCTAACACTGCACACATTCCAGGAGTAAGCACAGAGCTATCTGACATTGGAGTGCTCAATCACAGTTGTGTCTAATGGATATTTTGATATTTCTGCAGCTGCTGGTTACAGCAGCCAGCTCTTTAAATCTCCAGATTTTCCTATAATTGTGTCAAGCTGTTCAAAACCAGAATCTCTTGCCCAGAATCAATCTATCCCCTTGACCTTGGTCCTATTCTAACAGCACTCTTTGTTTTTACTTCTGTTTTTTTCTCTTTTAAAATAAAAATATTATATGCAGAGAATGGATTTAGAACAGACGTGTCAGCTGCCCAATTCAAATCTGTCCTTCTCTTCTTCTTCGTTGGCAGAGTTCAGATTTTGTTCAGATAGCCTTTTTCAGAAAACATGACTATTCAGAGAGACAAAACCCCAGTACTCTATGACTGACATGGTGATTTCATACCCTTTATAAGTGACTGGCTTAACGGCAGTCACGTGACCATTTCATGTTAGTGATATGAAAAAATCATGGAAGGCACTCATGGGAAATGTTCTTTTGCTCTTAAAAAGAGGACATAAGGAGGGAGTCCCCGTTGTGGCTCAGTGGTTAACAAATCTGACTAGGAACCATGAGGTTGTGGGTTCGATCCCTGGCCTTGCTCAGTGGGTTAAGGATCCGGCGTTGCCATGAGCTGTGGTGTAGGTCGCAGACATGGCTCGGATCCTGCGTTGCTATGGCTGCGGCGTAGGCCAGTGGCTACAACTCTGATTAGACCCCTAGCGTGGGAACCTCCACATGCCACGAGTGCGGCCCTAAAATGACAAAAAGGCAAAAAAAAAAGACATAAGGAGGAGACAGTCACATCTCTTCCTCTGGTCATTGGCATGCCTGGATATGATGTCTGGAACTGCTGACAAATCAAAACCCACAAAGGAAATCAGGGCCACAGTGATGTAGTACCAGGTAACTTGGATGTACCCTACCTGGAGATTTTTCTACCTATAGATTCCTTGCACTGTGAGAAAATAAATCTCTTTAAATTTAAACTGGTCTAGTGCAGTTTTTCTGCCAATATATTTTCACATAGCAGCCAAAATAATAAATCAACGCATGCTGGGTCCTTTACTTGGAGGGAGTGTGCCCTACACAGACATTTTGAAGACTAGCCCAGGTGCCCAAGCTTCAGAGTAGAATGAACCATGCCCTCATCCAATTTCTCATGAAAACTTATACATACATCCTAATATTTATCCTATTTACTGGGACTTCTTTGTGAGTTTGTCTTTTTACATTCACATTAGAAATTCCCCTACAGAAGAGTCAGATCTGTATCAGAAATAGAACTGAGGCACCACTAAATAAAATATTTACCAGAAAAGATGCTGCATTCTGTGCACACTGGTTTAGGGGAAAATATGCTGTTAGAGTTAGTGCTATTAAGAGTGGAACAGAGGCCATGAAACCAGAAAAGGGGGTCTATGAAATCCTACCATCAGTAAATACACACATATAAAGTCACATATGATGGCAAATATACGTGACACATGGACTGAAGATTCAGTGTTGGGGTAGGAGAGTGAACCCTTGACTTTTCACTGCTACTATAAAAGAAGGGGAAGTAACTAAGAGAGCATGTCCTTCTTGAGGGAAGGAAAGGGGATTCAATGTCCTACAAGAATCTGATTCCATCCAGGAAAGCAGGAGCCTATCTGGCTGATCAAAAAGAAGCCATTACTGTCTGTCTCTACTGCTATAATTTAGCCCTTCAGAATATTAATTCACCTCTACTTCTGAGCAACCACACGGATCTTATGAAATGAACTTATATCTGTTTTTCTTTCTGTTTCTTAACTGACAAACTGAGTTTATTCTCACACGATCTGACTCTGCTGCTGCTTCTGTTTCCATGTTGATTTGTTTCATTTAAGATATCTGGAGTAATAGCACACATTTTTGGACTGTGGTTCTGGTGTTATGCAACAATACTCAAAATCTCCTAGCCTTCTCCCTCACCTAGTCAGTTCCTTATGATTTCTTTCCCATTTGTACTTCCCTCTGTACTTGTATAATACTTGGAAATCTCAGACTTAATACATTCAAAACTAAAATCATCCTTCTCATGCTCAGGCTTAGACTTGTTCTAGACAGAGCTAAAATTACTCCCTCCCTTTATCTATAATTTACCAGATCTGTATCATTTTAATCACTGGGAACTTTCATTACAGCATGTTCATCCCAACTTGAACTCGAAATCCAATGAGATTGGGATTAGGTTCAAAATTCAAGTTGAACAGAATGTCCTAGTAATGTGATCAGAAAAGCTGCATTCTGCCTTTTTTTCCATATCAGATATCTAATGAATATGTGTCCAGTTTGCCCAGAAAGCCAGCAAGTATGAAAAAGCATGAGCTTTGAAATAAAGAGGGCTGGATATAAAACCTTGGTAGTTTAATCCCCCATAACTGAGTTAGCACACAAGCCACTGCGTGTATTTCTCAGGATTTCTGAAGCTACAGCAGTTGTACAGGCCATATTTCCAGGGAGGGTTGGAGGTAAGTAGGAGATGATTTATAAGGTACTATGTCCTACAGGATCTTTCCTAAAATAGAATAAATTAGCTAAGACACATTGAATGCATATCTAAAAGACATAGATTAGAACCAAGACTCAGACAAGAATATTTACTGAGAAATGCCCCAGATTCAGAACCTAGATCTGGAATCCCTGAATCCAGTCGGTCATTAGCTTCTTGTGTTGATTCATAGGTATATCAACTTTCTCTCTAGGGCTTAGGTTTTTAAAATCTGTTAATAAATATTAGTAGTGAATGAATTAATGGTTGAATGTAGGATGAGGATCACAATACTTACACCATCTACTTCATAAGAGTTTTAAACAAGGTAATTATGTAATGAAAAGATAAAATGCATTTGAAAGAACTTGAACTCCAATTTTTATTTAAATTTATTTAAATATTTAACTACAGAGGAAACCCTAAGGATTCTGCACAAAAACTACTCAAACTGATCAATGAATTCAGCAAGAACAACATGCTACTAAAAAACGATTGGGTCAATGAGGAAATCAAGAAGGATATTTTAAAAAAACCTTGATACACATTAGAATGAAGACACAACTACTCCAAATCTATGGGATGTGGCAAAAGCAGTGCTCAGAGGGAAGTTCATAGCATTACAGGCCTTCGTCAAAAAAGAAGAAAACTATCAAATTGACAACCTAACCCATCACCTGAATGAATTGGAAAAAGAAGAATAAAAACACTCTAAAGTCATCAGAAGGAAGGAAATCATTAAGATCAGAGAGATAATCAATAAAATAGAGATTCAAAAAACAATAGAAAAAATCAATAAAACCAAGAGTAGGTTCTTTGAAAAGGTAAACAAAATTGACAAACCTCTGGCTAGACTCACCAAGAAGAGGAGAGAAAAATAAATAAATAAATAAACAAAGTAAGAACTGGAAAAGGAGAAGTCACAACAGATACTACAGAAATACAAAAAAACATGAGAGGATACTATGAACAATAGTATGCCAACAAATTTGATAACCTAGAAGAAATGGACAACTTTTTAGAGACTTACACCCTACCAAAACTGAATCAAGAAGAAATATATCAACTGAACAGACAAATCACTAGAAATGAAATTGAGTATGTCATCAAAACACTAAAAGTCCAGGGTCAGATGGCTTCACAGTTGAATTCTACCAAACATACAAAGATGAACTCACACCCATTCTCTTTAAACTTTTCCAAATGGTTGAATAAGAAGGAACACTCCCAAATACATTCTATGATGCCAACATCACCTTAATTCCAAAACCAGACAAAGACACCACAAAAAAAGAGAACTATAGGCCAATATCTTTGATGAATATAGATGCAAAAATTCTCAACAAAGTTTTAGCCAACACGAATCCAACAGCATATCAAAAAGATCATTCACCACGACCAGGTGGGATTCATCCCAGGTGAACAAGGATGGTTCAACATACAGAAATCAATCAACGTCAGACAGCACATTAACAAAACAAAAGTCAAAAACCACATGATCATCTCAATAGATGCAGAAAAAGCATTTGACAAAATCCAACATCCATTCTTGATCAAAACTCTTACCAAAATGGGAATACAGGGAACATTCCTTAACATAATAAAAGCCATTTGTGATAAACCTGCAGCAAGTATAATACTCAATGGAGAAAAGCTGAAAGCCTTCCCACTAAAATCCGGAACAAGACAGGGATGCCCACTCTCACCACTATTATTCAACATAGTATTGGAGGTCCTAGATACAGCAATCAGACAAACCAAAGAAATAAAAGACATCCAAATAGGAAGAGAAGAGGTAAAACTGTCACTCTATGCAGATGACATGATACTTTATAGAGAAAACCCCAAGGACTCAATCCCAAAATTACTTGAACTCATAGACAAATTCAGCAAACTGGCAGGATATAAGGTTAGCCTTCAGAAATCAATCACATTTCTGTATACTAACAATGAAATATTAGAAAAAGAATACCAAAATACTTTACCTTTTAAAATAGCACCCCAAAAAATCAAATACCTGGGAATAAACTTGACCAAGGAGGTGAAAGACCTATATGCAGAAAACTAAAAAACATTAATCAAGGAGAATGTTTTTTAGTTTTCTAATCAAGGAGATCAAAGAAGATAACGAAGAAATGGAAAGATATTCCATGCTCATGGGCCGGAAAAATTAATATTGTAAAAATGGCTATACTACCTAAACATCCTACAGGTTCAATGAATTCCCTATCAAATTACCCAAGACATTCTTCACAGAACTAGAACAAACAATGTAAAATTTTATATGAAACCACAAGAGACCCAGAATCACCAAAGCAATTCTAAAGAACAAAAACCAAGCAAGAGGCATAACTCTCCCAGACTTCAGGCAATATCACAGGGCCATGGTAATCAAGAAAGTGTGGTACTGGTACCAAAACAGACATACGGACAAATGGAACAGAATAGAGAACCCAGAAATAAACCCAGATGCCTATGGTCAACTGATTCTTGACAAAGGAGGCAAGAACATAAAATGGAAAAAAGACAGTCTGTTCAGTAAGCATTGCTGGGGAACCCGGACAGCTGCATGCAAATCAGTGAAACTAGAACACACTCTCACACCATGCACAAAAATAAACTCTAAATGGCTTAAAGACTTAAATATAAGACAAGATACCATTAAACTCCTGGAAGAAAACATTGGTAAAACATGCTCTGACATCAACCTTACAAATGTTTTCTCAGTTCAGTCTCCCAAAGCAACAGAAATAAAAGCAAAGATAAACCGATGGGACCTAATCAAGTTGACAAGCTTTTGCACAGCAAAGGAAACCAAAAAGAAAACAAAAAGGCAACTTACAGAATGGGAGAAAATAGCGTCAAATGATGCAGCCTGACAAGGGCTTAATCTCAAAAATATATAAACAACTTATGCAGCTCAACAGCCAAAAAAAAAAAAAAAAA
>PVHT020001179.1:6814560-6883523 GCA_004024745.2 Catagonus wagneri
CAACCTAACTTTATATCTAAAACAGCTAGAGAGAAAAGAACAGACAGTACCTATAGTTAGCAAAAGGAAAGAAATCATAAAGATCAGAGAAGAAATAAATGAATTAGGAAAAATCAATGAAACTAAAAGCTGGTTCTTTGACAAGATCAGCAAAATTGGTAAACTCTTCACTAGGCTTATCAAGAAAAAAAGAGAGAGGCCTCAAATCAATAAAATTACAAATGAAAAAGGAGAAGTTACAGTGGACATCACAGAAATACAAAGTATCATGAGAGACTACTACAATCAACTGTATGCCAATAAAATGGACAACCTAGAAGAAACAGACAAATTCTTGGAAAAGCACAATCTTCCAAGAATAAACCAAGATGAAATAGGAAAAATGAATGGCCCAATCACAAGTACTGAAATTGCAACCAGGATTTAAAAACTTCCAACAGGAGTTCCCATCCTGGCTCAGCAGTTAGTGAGACTGACTAGCATCCATGAAGACATGGGTTTGATCCCTGGTGTTGCTCATTTGGTTAAAGATCTGGCATTGCCATGAACTGTGGTGTAGGCTGCAGATGCAACTCAGATCCCGCATTGCTGTAACTGCAGTATAGGCTGGTGGCTACAGCTCTGATTGGAACCCTAGCCTGGGAACCTCCATATGCCATAGGCATGGCTCTAAAAAGACAAAAGATAAACAAACAAACAAAAAATTCCAACAAGCAAAAGTTTAGGACCAGATGGCTTCGCAGCCAAATTCCATCAAACAGTTAGAGAAGAGCTAACACTATTCTTCTGAAATTATTTGAAAAAATTTCAGAGGAAGGAATACTCCCAAACTCATTCTATGAGGCCATCATCACCCTGATGCCAAAACAAGACAAAGAAATCCACAAAAAAAAAAAGAAAATTACAGGTCAATTTCACTGATGAACATAAATGCAAAAATCCTCAACAAAATACTAGCAAACTGAATCCAACAATACATTAAAAGGATTGTACATTATGATCATGTGGGATTTATCCCAGAGATCAGGATTCTTCAATATCCAAAAATCAATCAGTGTGATACACCACATTAACAAACTGAAGAATAAAAACCATATGATCCTCTCAATAGATACAGAAAGAGCCTTTGACAAAATCTAAAACCCATTTTGGATAAAAATCCTTCAGAAAGTGGGCATGGAGGGAACTTACCTCAACACAATAAAGGCCATCTATGACAAACCCAGAGCTCACATCACTCTCAATGGTGAAAAGCTGAAAGAATTCCCAATGAGATCAGGAACAAGACAAGGATGTATGCTCTTGCCACTACTATTCACCACAGTTTTGGAAGTCCTGCCATGGCAATCAGAGAATTGGAAAGGAAGAAGTAAAACTATCACTATTTGTAGATGGCATGTACTATACCTAGAGAATCTTAAAGACTGCCAGAAAATTGTTAGAGCTCATCAATGAATTTGACAAACTCACAGGATACAAAATTAATACACAGAAATTGACTGCACTTCTATATACTAACAATGAAAGATCAGAAAGAGAAATTAGAGAAACAATCCCATTTACCATTGCATCAAAAAGAATCAAATTCTTAGGAATAAACCTACCTAAAGAGACAAAAGACCTGTACTCTGAAAATTATAAGACGCTGAGGAAAGAAATCAAAAATGACACAAACAAATGGAAAGGCATACCATGCTCTTGGATTGCAAGAGTCAATATTATCAAAATGACTATACTACCCAAGGCAATCTACATATTCAATGCAAGCCCTATCAAATTACCAAGGATATTTTTCACAGAACTAGAACAAAATATTTTAAAATTTGTTTGGAAGCACAAAAGACCTGGAATGGCGAAAGACATCCTGAAAAAGAAAAATGGAGCTGGAGGAATCAGGCTTCCTGACTTCAGACTATACTACAAAGCTAGAGTCATCAAAGCCGTAGGGTACTGCCACAAAGACAGAAATGTAAATCAGTCCAACAGGATAGAAAGCCCAGAATTAAACCCACGCAACTGTAGTCAGCTAGTCTATGACAAAGGAGACAAGAATATACAGTGGAGAAAAGACAGCCTGTTCAATGAGTGGTGCTGGGAAAACTGGACAGCCACATGTAAAAGAATGAAATTAGAACACTTCCTAACACCATACACAAAAATAAACTCAAAGTGGATTAAAGATCTATATATAAGACCAGATACTATAAAACTCTTTGAGGAAAACTTAGGTAAACACTCTGACATAAAACACCGCAACTTCTTCTCACATCCACCTCCTAGAGTAACAACAATAAAAAAAAATAAACAAATGTAACTTAATTAAACTTAAAAGTTTCTGCACAGCAAAGGAAACCCTAAACAAAATGAAAAGACAACCCACAGAATGGGAGAAAATATTTGCGTATGAAGCGACTGACAGGGATTAATCTCCAAAATTTATAAACACCTTCTGCAGTTCAGTACCAAAAAACAAACAACACTGTCAAAAAATGGGCAGAAGATCTAAACAAACAATTCTCCAAAGACATACAGATGGCCAAAAAACACATGAAAAGGTGTTCAACATCACTAGTTATTATTGCAAATCAAAACCGCTATGAGGCCTTACACCGACCAGAAAACTCATCATCTAAAGTCTACAACAGGAGTTCCTGTCATGGCTCAGCAGTTAGCAAACCTGACCAGCATCCATAAGGACATGGGTCTTATCCCTGGCCTTGCTCAGTGGGTTAAGGATCCAGCGTTGCCGTGAACTGTGGTGTAGGTCACAGATGCGGCTCAGATCCCAGGTTGCTGTGCCTGCGTGTAGAATGGTGGCTTCAGCTCCCATTGGACCCCTATCCTGGGAACCTCCGTATGCCATGGGTACGGCCCTAAAAAGACAAAAAGTAAAAGATCTATAAACAATAAGTGCTGGAGAGGGTGTGGAGAAAAGGGAACACTATTACACTGTTGGTGGGAATGTAAATTGGTGCAACCAATTTTCAACAGTATGGAGATTCCTCAGAAAACTATAAACGGAATTACCGTTTGATCCAGAAATCCCACTCCTGGGCATCTATCCAGAGAAAACCACGACTCAAAAAGACACAGGTACTCCAGTGTTCATTGCACCACTCTATACAATAGCCAAGTCATGGTAACAGCCTAAATGTCCATCAACAGAAGAGTGTAGAAAGAAGATGTGGTACATATACACAATGGAATAGTATTCAGCCATTAAAAGAATGAAATAACAGAATTTATAGCAACATGGATGGACCTAGAATTATCATGCTAGGTGAAGTCAGTCTTACAATGAGACACCAGCATCAAATGCTACCACTTACATGTGGAATCTAAAAAAAAGGACACAATGAACTTCTTTGCAGAACAGATACTGACTCACAGACTTTGACAAACTTATGGTTTCCAAATGAAATAGGTTGGGGGATGGGAGGATGCACTGAGGGTTTGGGATGGAAACGCTATAAAATTTGGTTGTGATGATCGTTGTGCAACTATAAATGTAATAAAACTCATTGAGTAATAAAAAAATGAAAAAGATACTTGCACCTGTATGTTCATTGCAGCACTATTCACAATAGCCAACACATGGAAACAACCTAAATGCCCATCAACAGATGAGCAGATTAAGAAAATCTTTTATATATACTCAGTAGAATTCTACTCAGACATAAAAAAGAACAAAATAATGCCATTTGCAGCAACATGGACGTAACAAGAGACTCTCATACTAAGTGAAGTAAGTCAGAAAGAGAAAGACAAGGAATTCCTGTCGTGGGTCAGTGGAGATGAATCTGACTAGCATCCCTGAAGATGCAGGTTCAATCCCTGGCCTTGTTCAGTGGATTAAGGATCAGCATTGCTGTGAGCGGGGCATAGGTCACAGACATGGCTCAGATCCCACATTACTGTGGCTGTGGCATAGGCCAGAAGCTACAGCTACAATTCAACTCCTAGCCTAGGAAATTCCATATGCCACAGGTAAACCCTGAAAGTTACCAAAAGAAAAAAAAAAAGAAAGAAGAACAAATACCATATATTATAATTTATATCTAGAATTAATGTGTGGCAGAGTGGACATAACTACAGAAATGAAAACACTCATGCACTTGGAGAACAGACTTGAGTTGCCAAGGGGAAGGGAGTGGGATGGACTGGGAGTTTGGGGTTAGTAGATGCAAACTATTGTATTTTGAGTGGATAAGCAATGAGATCCTGCTGTATGTAGCACAGGGAACTATATCTAATCACTTGTGATGCTGGAGGATAATGTGAGCAAAATAATGTATACATATTTATGACTGGGTCACTTTGCCATATAGCAGAAATTGACAGAACATTGTAAATCAACCATTAGAGAAAATAGAAATCTTTCCAAAAATACAATTAAAGAGACCAGACTTTTATCACATGCATGACCTTAGAAAAAGAATTTTAAAACTACAATCACAATTTCTAGCCATTGATGAAATGGACCTGACTTATCATACTCAACATTATCGGTTGTCACAAGAATTAAATAAAATTTTCTCACCTCCATCAAAGACTGGACTGTATGTAACGTGAGTCCTCACCCGCCTTAACCATACTGTAACTGGTAGAGGATGACCATACTTCCATATCAGTTGCCATGATAATGCTGAAAGAGGAGATTCATGGTTACCCAAAACTCAGTTTACAAAGGAAAGCTGTACAAAGGCCTGCAACACCTGTTCTTTCAGTGCTGCTTCTTAGAAGAATTTTCCTGAAGTCTTGGATCTTACACAGCACTAATAATATGAATCCTTTCTCCCCAAGTTGTGTGTGTGTGTCTGTGCGTGCGTGTGTGTGTGTGTGTGTGTGTAACTAGGATATATGTGCCATTTCTTATGGTATTATAAATGCTCACTCGATATTTCACTTCTTAGGCCCTCATTCGCTCTCATTTTCCTTTTCTTGCTGCTAAATGTTTTATTCCCATTCCAATGAATGGAACTAAGCATATACAATAGAAACAAACAACACAAGCTCCTCCTTCTCTTTTATGTTCACATATCTTCACTTTGGTGGAGGATTTTTCACACTCATTTCCCTCACCAGACAAACAAAATGTCTCACTTCTCTATGCCACCACAGGTAATATACAATTATTTTTTATAACACGGCCATTCCTCTCATACACTAGGAGATATTTGACCATCGTGCCCACTGGACTTGGCACAGGCCCTCCACAAATGTTACACTAAAAAATGAACGTATGATCGTATGTATTTTCCACCACTGTTTTACTACCTAGTGGGGATGGGTGTGGGCAATATACTAAGGGGGGCTCCCTGCAGGCTAGTAAGGAGAAGACTTGGGTTACCCATGTGCCACATGCTCTGTGCCTCATCTCTGTTCTTAGTCTACTTGGGGGTGACTGCCTCCACCCTGGCAGCTCTGACTGCAGAGGAGGACCCTGACCTCTTTAAAGCCCTTTCTTTGCCGTATGTTGGCTGCTGGTGCCTTTTTTTTTTTTTTCATAGTGCTCTCACTGGACTTACAAAGTAGTTATAGGCTTAGGAAAAAAGATCCCAGGAAAAGTAATGGCATTTTCCCTTTGCAGTAGGTTTACACTGGCTGGTAAGAACAGCAGATGAGAGGTAGAGAGACAACATTCAGCCTACAAAAAGGAAGCCTTGCTTTTTGATGAAGTCAACAAAGGTTGTAGGAGTCCTATTTAGGTTTGCTTCTTACCATCCCTTCCAAGTTAGTGATTGGAGAATAAGAGCTGAAAACATGTACTGATAGATATGTTGATGGTTGCTATGAGCTTATCTCTCTCAAATTTTATGTAATTTTTTCCCTTTCTACTCGTCCTCTGGTTTGCCCTCTTCTTCCTTAGGTTTTGATCACCACTATCAATACCACCATCATCAATTTGGTCTGCTCTTCATTCCATCCCTATCTGGCTAACTCTTACCATTCTAGCTCAAATGTCTCTTCTCATACCTTTCTTCCCCTTCTTTGTGCTCCAACAACATTTGTCTATTAGGCTTTTAAGTACTTAGTGATAGCATTGCTCATTCAGTTGGTTAAGGGGCTGACTCCCCACCTAACTCAAAAGCAGGTGTTATATGTTAGATATTTTGTTATAAAACATATAAAGTAAGTGATTAGTGTATTTTTTACAAGCAGTAAAAATCAATAACTGTTCAGAGCTATTGTTGTACACAATTAAATTCCCTGGCACCTAGAAGGTAGGATAGAAAATGTTTATCTTATTGAATTGAAAGACAACAAAAATACCTTTTTTAAAAATCTAATTACATCTTACTTTATGCTAATTTTCTCTTAGTGCCTGTGCTGGTTATGGTGAGGCCAAAGAAGGAAGCCTAAGAGTATATCAGGAACAACAGATCACACATGGCTAGGATGTTTAAGAAGTATAGCCATATTGTCAACAGACCATCATTCCAGTTCTGAAGAGGCCCCAAGTAAATCCTGACTTGCAAAATATATAGATCAAGGGAAAGCACCCTCTCTTCTCAAATATATAGTCCAAGGCACAGTTCTGATCCAAACCTTACCACCTTCTCCTCAAAGATCCTCCACATCTCCAGCACACGTTGGTTGTTGACTGTTATCTCTTCCAGTGGGAGAGGTTTAGACTGGTGGAGCTGATACCACGACAGGAATAAACAACTGCCTGAGGAGCTGGTGTCCAGCTGCATGTTTGTCTACAACCCTCTTGGGCAACTAGGGTGCATTCAGATTGTTTTTGCCAATCCTTTGAGAATTTTTTTAACACTCTTCCTATAAAAGTGTAGGTCCCAATCCAAGAGCATAGTCTCTCGCTATGTCCAGCTAGCTTCATCCCTGGACAGCTCACCACAAAGAAAAGAGAATAGGAGACTAGTCTTGCTGACCCTCTGGCTTGTAAATTTCCCCAATAAAGTCTGCTCTTGCATGACACTGAGATGAATGATGAATGAAGACCATTAATTCCCTCATAACCATATGAGATATGAGTTTCATCAGCCCTTTTTAGCAGATAAGAAACTATCTGGAGCTCAGCTAATTTACATAATTTTCTCAAGGACTCATAGTAGACTTCTCCTTACTAGGAGAGGCAAGGATTTCATCCAAGCTTGTCAGACACTTAAGCCTTAGTGCATTTGCTACCTGCTTCATATAACAGGTGGCCCTTTCCCTGAGGACTGTAAATGAGGTACTGCTGCAGAAAATAATCCTCTTGCCAACCCATATATTCTGCTAGTCTCTCTGAGCCTGCAGTTTAAAAGGAAGGGAAACATTGGTTGCCTAACTTTATTACGATCATTTGGACAGTAAGAAATTTCCCTTTCTTCGTGTAATCACCATTATATGTATAAAATTTAGAGAAGCATGGACAGAGAATCCAAGGAAGGGGGGAGCTTCATGAGGAGTATCCATTCTCTTGTTTTTCCATGAAAAATTGGAAAGTGCTATGTGCAATTTCACTTTATGAAACAAAGTCTAAGATAATATCAAAATCATTCTTATGCATCATATGCTCCTTTTCAAATGGAAAGAATATGCATTAAAAAGATTTGTTCAATCTTAAACCTACCTCTGAACATCCAAGATCAATGTAGAGGCTGATTAAGTTGTGCTCTATAGATTTCTGCAGTCAGATTCATCAAGGCACCCATTTCTCTTCCTCTAATGATGCTGAACCTCAAGCTCTTCTCTGAAGTGCTTTAATTTTCACTTGGTCACTGTGAGAAGACAGTGATTTAATGAACTGAAAATAGGAAAAGAAAATTACGTAAATCATTTTTGTATCCTTTTCCATGGTCTTACTATGGCTGTTCTTTCACCATTACGGTGCCTCCAGTGGCATCTCTGTACTTGGCAGTGGAAGTTAAATTATAAACCAGATTTCCAGCAATGTAGCATATCAATAAAAATGTAAAATCATTAGGATAAGTAACAGATAAATTAATGTCAACATGGCAAAACATTATTTTTCCCAACTGATTATAACTTTCTCCCAACTGATTCTTATTAGATCAAAATAGTTATGTATACATACACACACACATTATACATATATATACACACACATATATATTTATATATACATATACCTGTTATATATATACATGTGTATACATGTGTTTTATATCTACATATATGTGCATGTGTGTGTGTGTGTGTGTATGTGTGTATATATATATATCAGGACTACTCTTTATCAATGCAGATTTTACAAAGCCAACTTCCAGAAAGAGATGACTACATAGCACTAATTTTTAATTCTCTAGCAGACAGTCCTCTCTTTCAAAATGATAAAATAATGAATTTGAGGTTTGAAACAGCTGTGTTCTAAAGGTGGCACCAAAAATTAGTGAAGTATTAATCAAAGATTAATCAAAAGTTCTAGCCCTTTAGTACTTTTGGTATTTTTTTCTTAATTCTGGATGGCCCAATTTGAAAAGTCTTTCCCCTTAACTAGAGTTTTGATCAGCTGGCTGGAAGTTGGGAGAACAAAGAAATAAATAAACAAAGAGAAAGAAAGAAACAATTCTCAAGGTAAATGCTTAAAAATATATCAAAGGCTACTGAAGAGTAAACTCTTAATGTGTATCATGTTGGAGGAAGGAGTGCCTGCAGGAGAAAGACAGGATGCCGTGGTCTGTCCTGGCCTCTTAGGTGGTAGCGTTACGGAAACCCACCCATGAGAATGGTCAGCCCTCTTTCCTTTAGGAATATGCCCTTCCTACTAATGCCCAAAGGAGAATCTTGGGTACCCAAAGGACTTTACTGTGGCCTCCCAGCAGAGGTTCTGAGAAATCAAGGAAAAATGCAGAGAAATCAAACCTGCTTGACTCCAGGATGCCTATGTAAATTAATCAACTCTGAACTTTGATCCTGCTGGAAGGGTAGCTTCTACACATTCCAGAGCCTCTCAGGGGGCTGGTGTTGCCCTGCCCCTTTATCTTAAAAAATCTTGGATCTAAAAACTGAGAAGTCCTCAAAATTATCCATCCATAACACCCTGCCTCCATCCAAAGCACAGAAAAGCGCTACATGAGTCCTCTTGATTAACTCTACTGACAGGAAACTCGCTTCCTACCTTCCCTTCTAGGTCTTTAGGGTCTAGAAATATAAGTGAAATCACTACTCTACAAGCCAGTCCTGCTGACATTTAAAGACAGTCAGCGTAATACTCCTGAGTTCTTCAGATTAATCCTCAAAGGTTATCAAGTTTTCTGCTATTGACCCTTCTGGTCAGCTTCCAGGTGCCGAGGTGAAATGACGGAGCCCAGGTAGACCTGATGACAATTCTGCCCCTGCCACTTATCAAATGTACCCTCAGGTCTATCATGAACATCTTTAAGTCTCAGCTGTTAAAAGTAGGTGCAAAGAGATGACGTGTAACATTTTCTTACAACATACTTGTAAACACACATTTGACAAACATCTCATCTTGCAGTTGGTATAAAACTATTCTAAAATCAGGTTATACATTGTCAATTCACCCTCCCTAGGAGTATTTTATGTCAGAACATTCTGCATTAGTACTCCTCCTCCTTCTGAATCAGTTATTGTTCATCATGTGTAAGGAACTGTGTGTTATTATAGCTTCAGTCTTCACACCAGCGCATGAAGCAGCATTATTGCTGCCTCTGTTTTAAGATGAAGAAAAAGACGTGAGAAAGTCCCCACCCTATGCCACACTGGGTATGTGACAGAGCCAGGATTCAAATCCAGATCTCTTTGACAGTGGGTCCATCAGAAGTTTCCAAAGCATCTAGAAGTTGTCCTGGGGGAAATGGAAACCAGAATCTGGTAGTAAAACTTCCTCTTATAGGAGCAGAGCCTCATTGCCAGTTCTAGTGAAGGGGAAGAGGAAACCTGGAATGTAATTGTGGTAGACATCTCTTTCTTATCCTGCAGCCATGCCCTTCCTTCTTAATAATAGAATATGAATTTTCCAGCCCTTGGTAATAAATCATGGCTGGTTGGAACTTACAGTGGCTATCACATCTCTTTTGGTCAGATGCTCTAGTGTGGTCTGTGAGCCAGTTATAACTGATGAAAAAAATGAAACACGGAGGAACTTCCAGAAAATATTTCATCTTTCTTTTTATCAAAACAAATTTTAAAAGAATTAAATAAAGGCATTTTTCTGCCTATTCATTTATTTTGACTTGGAATAACAGTGTGTGAAGATGTGATGCTGGGAGTCACTGACAGTCATCTTTGTCACTGACAATGACTCTGAGATAGCCAACCTTAAGATAAAAAGTAAACTCACAAAACTTGGGAGGATAGAGGCTGAATCTTTAAAGATACTTTAATTAGGCTGCAGCTCTGACTCTGGAGTCACCTACTCCTTGTTTCTTGACAGCACTGGTTAGTGTCCTAAGTTCCAGAATCACAGCATCCACTGTGTCTGGTTCAAGTGAAAAAACAATATTTTTTTAAAGCTGTTAGCTAACTCACAGACCCTGCAGAAGAACCAGAGAGCAGGGTTTGGAAACTATAGAGATAAGAATAATGTCCAACCTTGTCAGGGGAAATATTTTAGTGAAAACATCACTGTTAGTCATTGCCTCCCATCCCCAGTGCCTAATACTGGAGCGCTGGAAGCTCCGAGGAAGCAGAAGCCTCCACCACCTTGATCTCCAGCACAGTGAGAGCACACATCTGACTGCCTCCTCTTGAATCCTATTCTTACATGTATACAGCCATTTGGTAGAAGCCGAGTCTCAGACCTGTACTCTGCAAGGGACTCTGGAAATACAAGTTTTCTGGTTCCTATCCTTGAGAAGAGAGAACAGGTTAATATGAAATATGATCAAAATATGGAGAGGGTATGGGACAGCTACAAGAGCCAAAGTCACATGTCGTTATGTAAGTGAGACAGTCACATGCCATTATCATTCAAAGAAGCCAGTATCAGTCAAACATTATGTTTTGTGGCTTTCTTCTCCCCATCAAGTGTGAAGTAAGCAGAGAAGTTGCATGCCAGCCTCCTCATCAAAGCAGCCAGCTTTCTATCCCTAAAATACCTGAGGCCCAAATCTGAGCTCAAGCCAACACAAAAGCCATTTAATGAGATGAATTCCTGAAGTTTTCAAGAGTTGCAGTTATTTGCATCAGCAGATCATAATCCTTTTATGAATAAAGCTAACGGGAGCTACAAAGCATAGAATTGTAGGTCTGGAATGGAATTCAGAAAGAAATGGTTTCTTATAAAGCATAATATTCTTTATAAATCAGGTGCATCTTAGATGGGGGTGGGGGGTAAAGGCATCATGTTCTCCTATGCATGAATCACATGCATTCGGGAATTAAGGGACTGCTTTAGACCCCAACCTGTTCCTCATCTTCAGTTGCCATGTATATCCTAATTTTTTTTATGTCTACATGTACATTTTTCTCTTTTGTGAATGTCATTCCTGGACTCCATAATGGAATCTCAACTACCTTCTGTTCTAGGAATAAATGAAGGTTTGGAAATCAACTTAGCCTGAATTCTTGTTTTGTTTGAGTGAGAGCTTGAACAAGCCATTTTTGTCTAAATCAGTGTGTCTTGGTTTGTAAAGCTGGAGTGATGATAAAAACTGCTTCATTGTCCACTATGAGTTGAAATTCTAACCTGGTAATGAAAGCACTTATCATGATGCCTGGCACATAGTAGGCACCTAAGCAAATGCTAGTTCCTCTTCTCCTTTTCTTTCCCTTTGCAGTTCTTCTGGGATTGCATTGATTTGCAATTGCATATTTGTCCCTTGTGATTCCTTTTCCTGATTAGTAGCATGTAGCTTTTTGCTGCTGCCTTTATTTGTATGGATCTGTCTTTTCAAGATATCCCAGTAGGCACCCTTTGAACTCCCAATAAATATGGCCTTAGTGCCTCCTTTCCTGACTCAGCCCAGCCCCTAACAGTCAGCTCCAAGCATGCAGTGCTTGAGTTTCATCGGAGGAGGAGCTGAGTCTTCTGAAATCTGTGTATATAATGAATGTTTACAGTCACTGAAGCTATTAACTTGGTTAAGATTTAAAATGCTTTAAAAAATTAAAGGAGGCAATAGCAAGGAGGCTGCAATGGGCTATTTGAAGGATTCAAAGCACATTCATGGAGGGGCGGTCTTTGAATAACACGAGTCTCTGCTGTCTACAAATTTCATTCCTGTACAAATCACTTAGACCCAAAAGCAGGACAAACTGTGTCGAGAAAATGAGGAAGCACCCAAAACAGCTGGAGATCAGTTCTCAAAAGGGGGCTTTACTGGGCCATGATCAGGACTCCGGTTGCCTTCCTGGGTCCTGGAACGTCAGTGGTCTCTAATAGCCACACCAGTGGCTGGTATTTGCACAGGCCTTGTACTGTGCTGTAAATCTGCAGTTTTGCTTATTAAAAATAATTTTGGGATCCTATCCCAATAGAACAGTGCTGCTATGAGTGCGAAGGAAAAGAGGAGTCACTGAACTCCTAGTCTGTGTGAGGCCCTGGACCAGGCATGTAGACACACATTCTCATGTTTAATTCTTAAAACGGACACCTGACTTAGGCATGACCATCCAACCACCCCTATTTATAAGGATAAAATTATATTTTGTGTATTATGGTGATAAAGCTGTGTCTCAGAAAAGTTGTATCATTTGCCCAAGCTTATATATCTAGGGTCAGGAGTTTGAATCCAATATTCATAGAGCTTTTCACTTGATCATACAACCTTTCAAGAAGAGATAACACTGTCATTTCCACATGTAAATAGCTATTACTCTAAAGCATGGAGTGGCAAATTTTTCTATAAAGGGCCAGAGAGTAAATATTTAGTAATTTTTACTAACATAAATAGTAAATATTCTATAAAGAGCAGGAGAGTAAATATTTTAGGCTTTTCTGTAAACATATGGGCCAATGCATATTTCTATGTTTTTGTTCTTTTCCTTAAAAAATATAACAGCTGTAGAGTTCCCATTGTGGCTCAATGGTTAATGAAGCTGACTAGCATCCATGAGGATGCAAGTTTGATCCCCGGCCTTCCTCAGTAGGTTAAGGATATGGCATTGCCATGAGCTATGGTGTAGGTCACAGGTGTGGCTCAAATCCCACATTGCTGGGGCTGTGGCGTAGGCTAGTGGCTATAGCTTTGATTTGATTCCTAGCCTGGGAACCTCCATATGCCATGGGTGTGACCCTTTTTAGAGTCGCAAAATATATATATATCAATTGTTCTTAACTTGTAAAACTATCCAAACACAGGCAGTGAGTGAGCTGAACCTTTCTAATGGAACATAGTTTGCTGACCCAGGTGAGAACTAAACATCTTAATTAAATCAGTAAATAAAACCCCCAGCCTATGAAATAATAAAAGAAAATAGCTAACATTTTGTGAGTTCTTACTGATTGCCATGCACTATTTTACACACTTTACATTCATAAACACTGAATGACAACTATGTATTATCATTATTATTCACATATTGCAAATGAGAAAAAGTAAAAAAGGATTAAGCCATTCAGAATCACATAACAGGATGGTTTCCATGACCAACAAACTTTGGATTCTTCATTTTTTTTTTTTGGTCTTTTTAGAGCCACACCTCCAGTATATGGAGGTTCCCAAGCTAGGGATCAAATCAGAACTGCTGGCCTACGCCACAGCAATGTGGGATCTGAGCCATGACTGTGACCTACACCTCGTGGCAATGCCGGATCCTTAACCCACTGAGCAAGCCCAGGGATGGAACCCAGGTCCTCAAGGATACTAGTCAGTTCATTAACTACTGAGCCATGATGGGAACTCCTGGATTCTTATTCTAACAATAAAATGAACAAAATGTGTTTAGCTATGAAACAGCCCATTTGGAAATTCTATAGATGAAAAATTCTTTTGTTTTTGATTTTTTTTGTTTTTTCTCAGAACTCTGATTCTTCTTGGAGTCGTGGGTTAATTATATTATACATTTGTGTGAATGATGGATTTTAGGTGAAGATAGTCTAAGTAAATGGGTAAGGTCCCCAAAAGCCTTATTTGACTATACAAAATCCTAGTAAAACATTAATTCAATAAAATATATTTTGTATATGTAACCAATTCCAGCCCCTATGTGGATTAATGGATTAAGGTCCCTGATATCATGGAACTTGTGGTAAATGAAGGAGATAAACATGAACACAGAGAACTGTGTTTTAGTTTATGATCTGTTTTTGCCTATGGTATGCTGGCTTATTTCTCATAAACTTTCTACCTGAAACTTTGCAAGTGTTTTAGTAAAGTTATGCCCAAGTGTTTTAGTGAAGTTATGCCCAAAGGAGAAGGAAGAATAGGCAAGGTAGCAGCCAGCAATGGAACATGAGACGGACATCAGAGAAGAGAAAGCTGGGTGTGGAGGGATGTTCTCAGCTCACAGAGGCCAAAGTTGTGTACAATTTCTAGCCTCAGGCACACTCCAACCCCAGTCACATCCCAGTCACAAGGGGGTTGTGTTAGTTTATACAACAGCAGCCACAGTATGAAGGAGATAAAGTCCATAGTCTCAGTGATACTGTACCATAGAAATGTACTCCTTGCTTACTCAAAGTCTAAACAGCATTAATGGGAGGTTGGGCGTAGAGGAAACTCATGTGTTGAGAAATATAGGCTGATAATATGTCCGCCTTTTTCACATGGTCTCCAAATATACCCTGGGTGTTGACAACTCCCAGCAGATGGGAGAAGAGAGCATGAAGGGGAGAGTTTTAATGGCCAAACTTGAGAGCAGCACACATCATTTCTGACCACATTCTATCAGGAAGAAATCTCAAGGCCATGCCTGACTGTGTGGAAGCCTGAGAAATGAAGTCAGTTTTCTGCACAGGAGGAAATAGAACTGGTTTTGTTCAACGGCGAGCCAGCCTCTGCCACAGAACATACTCAACCATTCATAGGATATGGCTCTATTCTGGAGATGGGATTAATAGTGATTAGCTGCCAATCAGGAGACTAGCAATCAATTTATAACTAAACAATTCAATAATAAAAGAAATATACAGGTGTTATATATGTTGTTGGCTGGTAAAAAGCATGAATCAGGGTTTGCCAAAACGTGACACGTTGTGCTCTATTCTGATGAGATTTTTCTACCTAAAAACTGTTCCTCAAATAATAAAATTTGAAAGGTGTGCATACGTTCATGTTCCATCTGTTCTAAGAATATTTTTCACATTTAATATCTCTGAAATAGTAATACATCTTAATATCATATTAAAATTAAATAGCTTGTGTGCATGTTTGTGTTTTCTCTCCTAGAGATATATAACATACATGATAGCAAATTAAATGCTCTGAAAAGTCTTGCAGATTAAAAAAACAGTATGAGTCCCACAGGTATCAGAACATAAAAAAAAAAAAAACTTCAAATGACACTTACTAGTATCCATTAGATCAAATATTATTTCCATGATAGATATTCACTTTGGCAAAAGTTGATATACACGAAAAGCGCTTTGAGTTTACAGCAAGGTGAGTCAGCTGTCTTCTGGATTGGGGTTTACTAGGAGATCTCACGAAGAAGATAAGACCTTGAGCAGGTAAATTAGTGAGGGTTCCAATAGGAAACTATAACACAAATCAAGATAACTTGAGGAGAGTTTGATAGAGGGACTATTTACTTAGGTGTTTGTGGAATGCAGAGAAACTACAGGGATAATGCAGTATCCAGGACTGGATGTAGCTGCCCTCAGACCTGAAAGGACAAGGAGAGGGCCAGGTTGAGAGGGTTGCCTTAAGGAGGACAGTTGAGGTACACAGCCAGCACTAATGAGACCACAGAGGTGAGAGATAGAAAATGGAAAAAATACCCTGGTCTCTTGCCCCTGCCTGAGTCTCCTGCCAGGGTCCCTCACTGGCCAAATCCAAGTAGAAACTAGAGGGAAGCCAGTAATAACAATAACAGTCAGCCTCCCAGAGCAGAGAGAGGTAGGAGAGGGTGGAGGATGGATCTAGGGATAAATCCAGCACAAGAATCCAGCTTTGGAAGACGTGAGCTTATGCACTGGGCATGATTAAACGCACCCAGGGAAAATACGATCACCTCCAAGACTTCTCATCGCTGCATGGCTTATAAAGCCCTTTTACATCTCCCATTTGCTGTCACGACAACCTCATGAGGTAAAAATAGCAGGAGTAGTTATCCATGTTTTACCCATGATGAAGCCACCTTCCCCACAACTGAGCGTCAAAAGTCTGGTTGGGACTTGGAGGTGGAATTTCCTGGAACCAACCTCATGTTAATTTCATCATGTACATGCCAGACTTTGCTGTCAGTGCCCCCAGAAGGGTCATCCCCATGAAAGGATGTTATTAGTCACTGCTAGACTTTTCAATAGTCAGTACCCTTCACTTGTTCCATGTTTATATAGCATTTTCTACTTTCTGTCTACGGTGAGAAAGATCATGGAAAAGCCACAGAATTCTCTGACCTCCCAAGAATTAGAGGCCATTTCTACTGGGCAGATCTCATTTTTTCATTCCTTCTGCTGCAGGTATGAATTACTATGATGTTTTGAAAATGTGAAGAAGACAAAGATGAAATCTACCTAATCCAATACATTAAGTTGAGGAAAAGAACAGTAAAGTACTTGGAGACATAGAGAAATAAATTTCTGTGAGTTGTTCTAGGAAGGATAGACTACTTCTTGCTTGTCAGGGGAGGCAGCATCGAAAGGTAACTTTTTTCTGAACCATGGAAAAGGCTAGGATTAAGTCCAGCAAAAATGGGAGAAGCCCATGGGCAGGGCACTGCTTCTATATGTAATGCTTATGGGATTAAGAACAAAAATAAATATGTGCAAAAGTAAAATACATGAACTCCAGTAGATCTGCATATCAATTAAGAAGTTTGGTGTCCTTTAGGCTGGGATTCTAGAGTCAGACTATCTGGGCTCAAATCCTACCCTGACCCTCATTAGCTGTGTGGCCTTGGGCAAATCAATAAGCTTCTCTGAGCTTTAGTGTCATCATCTATAATAAATAAAACAGATAAAATAGATAATATTAACACTTATGCCCTAGGGTTGTTAGGAGGATTACCCATAAAGTGCCTGACACAGTGTAAATTTTAGATTAACAACTATAATGATACTTAAGGATGTTCTCAGAAAAATGAAAAAAAAGCAAATCTAATTAAATTTCACCTTTTGACACAGTGTTTGATAATATATCTTTAACATTTTTACTCATTCTTTAATCCTGTTCTTTTCTTCCACTTGTGGACACATAGTCAACAGGCAAGTGCTGCAAGCCTCTGATTGAAGCTCAAGAAGCATTGCTTGAAGAGTTCCCGTCTTGGCTCAGTGGTTAACAAATCCGATTAGGAACCATGAGGTTGCAGGTTCGATCCCTGGCCTTGCTCAGTGGGTTAAGAATCCAGTGTTGCCGTGAGCTGTGGTGTAGGTTGCAGATGCAGCTTGGATCCCACATGGCTGTGGCGAAGGTCAGCAGCTACAGCTCCTGTTAGACTCCTAGCCTGGGAACCTCCATATGCCGCGAGTGTGGCCCAGATAAAGGAAAAAGACCAAAAAAAAAAAAAAAGAAGCATTGCTTTATGCATGCCTACTGATTTCCAATTTTTGTTTCAATTAGATTAGATTATAAGACTTACACATCTCACTAGATTCAGCTCTTTCATTTTTCTGTTTTCCACTAATTTTCACAAAATAACAATGGAAATGCAATCGAATAATCCAGTAGTTAAACAACATGGTAGCACAGGGAGTGGTCCTGACAAACTGAACCAGTAGCTGGCGAGTGAAGCCAAAACCGCCTTTCCCAGTGACCGTTGGTTAGCAAGGTGAGGAAATCAGAGTTATGGAGTCAAAAGGCAACAGTGCATGAGAGATGTCATATGGTGGAATGTAACCATCTACTGTGGTTTTGAGAGATAAGTGAAACACACAAAAGTGCCAACAGTTCAAGAGTCAAATATCCTATAGAGCATTTGAGCGAAGGCTGGAGGGAAGAAGTGCCTGAAAAATAAGAGATATGACATGTAACTGTGACTAAAGGGCAGGTCAAGAGTAAGAGTAATATCAATATTTTAAATAAAGATGAATCAGTGCTGAGTTGAGACACATTGGAGCCTAAAGCAAAAGGAAACATCCAAAATACTGTTCCTTTATAATTTTGAAGTTTTGTCCATGATGGGTTCTTCAGCATTAAGAATTTTGAATTTTTTTAATTACTGTATTGAAACATTGTTTTGATTACTGGATATTTCAGTGCCCTGTTAAATTTTTTACAGAGATGACTGCCTCACTTGCCTCACCTTAACACGAGGCTTGCTAGAATGTAGAGTGCATGAAAGGATGTATTAAGAAAGGTGTCTTGGGGAGTTCCCATTGTGGCGCAGCAGAAATGACTCCGGCTAGGAACCATGAGGTTGTGGGTTCGACCCCTGGCCTCGCTCAGTGGGTTAAGGATCCTATCCAGCATTGCTGTGAGCTGTGGTGTAGGTCGCAGAAATGGCTCAGATCCCGCATTGCTGTGGTTGTGGTGCAGGCCTGCAGCTGTAGTTCTGATTAGACCCCCCTGGGAACCTCCATAAGCCAGGGATGTGGCCCTGAAAAGCAAAAAAAAAAAAAAAGTCATCTGGCCTGGGATCAAATCCTGGGTCAGCTCTACCCTTAGCCTCATCGACTGTATTATCTTGGGCAATTTATTTCCCCTTTAAAAGCTTCTTTTTCCTCAATAAAAGAATAGTAAAACCTAACTCATGGATCTGCCCATTTATCTTTCAGTAAATAAGTACTGGGCACATTGCTTGAAGTGTAGGTAAATTGCAGTTTTCAAAAAAAAATACAGTCTTTGCTCTTATGACTTTTTCATTTTAGTTTCAGAGAGTAATGCTCAATAAAAATAAATATATAATGTTATGTAGCATAGTTGTGGTAAGTACTTAGAAGAAAGATAAATCTGGGTAGGGTGACTGAGAGTGCTGGCAGCATAGAGGAAGAGGAGGTGGAACTAGTTTATAGAAGTGTTACTGAGAAGAACAAATGAGATAACTATCTCTATGTGTATTACAGTGTCTAAAACATATCAATGCCTTAATAAATGAGCATTGTTTAATCTTTCTTAAGTAGGAAAAGGTAAGTTTCAAAAGGCAGGTTGGACCAATAGGAAATACTGCCATCTTTGAAGCTGAAATTCTAGGATTCTGGATAATTCTACCACAAAGTGTACAGATACTGCACTAAAGTGTTAACAGCTGTCTTCATCACTTGGTTCAGCTCCAGAAGCATGGGGGTCTATGACCCTGAGGCCCAGAAAATGCCATTATCTGAAAAAAAGTTTCACCCTCCTCTCTCTCCATACTGAGAAAACTTGGGCTTCATCCTATTCCTTACCAGAGAGAACAGAGGAGAAAGAGCAGATATGTTGAAGAAGTGAAAAGGATCAGGAGAACCAGAAAGCAGTTCCTCAGTCACTGTGTGTACCAGAGTGAAGGCAATTCCTTTCCAGAGCTGTATCCAACCATGGGAAGAAAACATCAGCAAAGCCATGGGCTTTGGTTGGAGTTGGAGCCACCCTCCTGCCCCTGCCCCCTGCCCCCTGCCCCCTGCCCCCTTCCGACCTCCTGTGTGTTGGCCGATCTGGCCTGGCCTGGCCCGGCCCATATGTCCCTTTGCCAGTACTCTGGATGTGGCTATCTGGCATTACATGAACTTATTTTACGGTGTTTGGGTTCTTGCACGTAAAGAAAGACGTGGAAAGTTTTCTTTACTCATTTGGAATTTTTATGCCTATCAAAAAGAGAAAGACAAATACCATATGATATCACTTATATCTGGAATCTAATATACAGCATAAATGAACCTTTCCACAGAAAATAAAATCATGGGCATGGAGAACAGACTTGTGGTTGCCAAGGGGGAGAGGGAGGGAGTGGGATGGATTGGAAATTTGGGGTTAATAGATGCAAACTGTTGCCTTTGGAATGGATAAGCAATGAAATCCTGCTGTATAGCACTGGGAACTATATCTAGTCACTTATGATGTGGAATGATAATGTCAGAAAAAAGAGGAAAGACATGTATGTGTGACTGGGTCACCTTGCTGTACATTAGAAAGTTAATAGAACACTGTAAACCAGCTCTAATGGAAAAACTAAAACTCATTATTTAAAAAAAAAAGAATCTGAAAGAGAAAAAAAAAACAAGGGAAAAACAAGACAAAGAGGAAAACAAAAGTTAAAAAAAAAAGTACTACCTAGATTAGAAAGAGCAGGTCTCAGAAAAAGGTTTAAAAATATCTTAGTTGATAAACCTCTAGTGAATTATTAGGGAGCAAAAGTAGATGAGGACGGTGAGAGTAAGTCTACATCTCCTTCTTAGACCATGGCAGAAAAATTATCACCTTCTTTCTATCTAGAACCCCTTAAATTTCCCCAAATGCATCATGGTTTTTCATTCTTTGATATCTTTGCATATAGCATTTCGATCTTCCATTGAATGCACCCTCCCCCTTTCTTCTATCTATTCTTTTCAATTCTTCAAAACTCAGGGCAGGTGGCACCTATTCCAAAAGGGCTTTATAACCCTTCTCTATGTCCTACCAAGTCCTGTGAGATACTTCTTTGCCGTGCTTCTGGTGCACTACCCTTTACATTCTATCCATTTACATTTATTGAGTACCTACTCTGTGCCAGACACCGTTTTGTATATTAGGAAAACATCAGTAAACCTAACAAACAACCGTCATGCAGCTTCCATCCTATGGAGTGGAGAACCATGAACATTTAAACAATTAGATGTATTTCCAGTGGCAAGACCCTAAAATAAAAATTAAGCAAGAGGGTAGCTATAATGAGAGACTGTGGGTGCTGTTTTACATAAAGTAGGCAAGAATGCAGTTTTTAATATAAGATGTGATCAGATCCCTGAAGAAAGTAGAGGAGCAAGCCCCATGAATATCTGTCTGCAAAAAGGATTAGTGTCAAAGTATCTGCAAAAATTCTAAGGTGGGCATATGCCTGGCAGAGTTGGAGCAAAGCAAGGGGACTGACTGTGTACTGAGCTAGGAGGAGAGGGGTCCCAGTGAGCGGAGAGTAGCCAGTGCCAGATTGTACATGGCCTTCTACAATGTTGGAACATCAGATTTTCCTCTGGGTGAGCTTAGAATCCCCTGAAGGGTTATGAACAGAAGAGTGACATGTTCCAACTTTTACAAGTTCTAGCTGGAGGAGAACAGGGTGATGAGAAGTGGTTAGATTCATTATATATTTTGAGGGTGGAGCTGACATGATTTTCTGGGAAATGGATGGTTGGATGTAAGAGAAATGGAGAAGGTAAGGATGATTCCAAGGTACGTTGATAGTCATGATACATAGGCTCTCCTTCTCTTCACCAATTTCATAGCCCGGTGCAGTGGTTGGAGATTCACCTGTCTCTATTTCCTTCTAGACTGTGAGATCCATGAGGGGAGAAGCTCTGTTTCATATGGCTTTGCATATCCAGTATCTAGCAGCTGAATATCCAGCATTTAGCATCTACTGTGTGCATCCATTAAGTACCCAAGAAATATTTGAGGAAGTATTTTAAAAGGAATCACTCAACTACAGTCCCTCTATTTAGTAGTTTGACCTGGGAAAGCTATTAAGATTTATGCTGATTTTCCCATACCAAATGAGTCACAACTCATTTACTCTACCAAGAGTGACACTTCTGCCACCAGCTGGTGGTCAGTAAAAATACCAGCTGATGTGCAAGTTGATGCAATGTATATTATCTAACTTAACCCTCATATCAGCTATATGAAGTGATCTGCATGGGCAAGTGCTACTACTCACATTTTATAGATAAAGAAAAAATTGAGGCTTAAGAATAATGAGCCAGTTGCTAATGGTCACAGCTAATAGGTAACAGAATGGAGTTCAAACTTAGATCCTCTGTCTCTAAACTCCACGCTTTTCTCTCCTGCCAAGGTGGATTCGTATTAAGTACCTTTGGGTATAGGTGGAAATTTTCAAATATGGCTCAGACTAAAGGAAATGAGTTTAGAATGCTATGTCAGAGATTCCATCTAGATATGAGAAAGAAATTTTCTGGTATTAGGAAGAATGGAATAACTTCAAAATTTGAGGTCAATATTATGCAGGGGGCTCAAGCTGGCATTTGGAACCCCTAGAGGTATAAAACGAGATCATTATCTTCAAAAAGTTTATAACCCATTGAATCATGAAACAAATATTTATTGAGTGCCTACTCTGCATCAGGTGGGGAGGTCCATTACACGTACATAAGACAAGGACACATTGAAGAGAGAATGGTGTGGATGCAGACTGAGAGCACTCTTAAGTGTTCAAAGTTAAAAACAGTGTTACATGGGTGTTTCAGTTTCAGGTCCTGGGTCAGACTTTTGGAGTTCAAGCTCTGGCTGTGCCACTTACTATCTGGGGGACTCTGGGAAAATTCAATTAATCTCTCTGAGCCTCATCTATAAAAGAATAAAGTTTTAAGTATAGCAGTACTTATAACGATTAAATGAGATGTATATGAAAACTCAGCATAGGTCAAATAGCCAAATAAAGACAGAAAAAGAAAGGGAGAATGTGAAAATAAGTGCACCCTTCTGATAAGGAGTAGGATTTGAGCAGAGCTCTGAAGGTTGGATCTACTATTTAGAAGAGAGAGGACAGAACTCCATTGGACAGACCTCTCAATCTAAAATAAGAAAGTACAAAGTAGCACCAGGAGCCCCTCCAGTCTCCAGTCTCCTGCCCAAGTGAGGAGGAAGGCCACACCCGTACCACTTCTTCCTGAAGGAAATATGAACATGGCACTTCGAAGCCTTGGGAAGCTTCTGGAAAGTCATTTTATATTCAGGTTGCAAGTCTGCTAAGTGACTTCAGAGGTAACTACATTTCAATTTCATTAGCTTATCAACAATTCTTTCATAAGACTAACTCTAAACAGCTCCCATCCCCACAGTGCTCCACTGAGAGCTTGGCTGTATGTAAACCAAAGGGCCTCCATCCCTGGCTAAGAGGCCTGGTTTCTGGGCATCAGTCTTATCAAAGCTTAATGTTTAATGACATTTCATAGTCAGTAAGGGTTTGCAGTGGCACTGGATGCAAGGAAGCCACCAAGCCCTGATGATCAAGTTTGTGGCCAGAAGAAGGCTGCCTCTGTGGGGACCCTGTGTGCAAATTAAATCGAATGTCAAGGGCCACACTTGACTGGAGAGAAAACGCCCACTGGAGATTTACCTCAGGAAGTTTAAGTGATTTATGAGTGATTACCTCTGTACTCATACGTGCTAACGTCAGAACATGAAATAAACTTCTATTTAGTGATACTAAGTAAAAGACCTAAACTTACAGTGATTTTCTAGAATGTCTTTTGGCTTACAGTTGGAAGAAATCACCAAGACAGAGGCTATTTTATAATAAAATATCAACTACCTCATGTAGTCTATTGAATACTGTACTAAAAATGAGAAACAGAATTGTTGTCTGAGTACAGAATGATTGTCAGTGTACTGGTTGTTTATCCTAGTGACTGCCTGGCTGACCAGGGGCTGTGGCTCCCTGTCTCGTCCAGCACTATTGAGAGACTGTAGTCCCACCTATCACTAGCCTGGAAAAGATTAAAATTCAAATTTCCAATTATGGTTTCTTCTGAGTCCATCTAGCTGTTGCATCAAAGTTCAAATATCATTATTAAACCTCTTTTACAACAAGGGAAGAAGAGGTAGAAACAGAAGAGGTAAGCAATGAGCCCAAGGTCCCATTTGTTAATGACAAACACAGACCTTCTTCAAGCCAAAGCTGGCAGACCAACCACTGCACACCTACCCCCAAAGGAAAGGGACACACTGATTATGACTTAAAAGCTTGAACAATCATGACAAAATCAGGCACTATGAGCAGGTCCCTCCCTCAAGAGGCAGTACAGTAATATGGACAGCATAGTCCCCAGCAATCCAGGACTGGAGTTCCAGTCTCAGTCCACAATTCCTGGGAGACCCAAAGCAAATCACTTTGCCTCCTGGGACCCATGTTTCCTCAACTGCTCAAGAAGGGTTGGCTTAGAAAGATCTCTTAAACTCCCTTCTAACTCTGGCATTATAACATTCTTTGATGTGCTAAAGTAATGGAATGAAATAAGATATATTTTTTAAAAAGGAAAAGAGCAAGATGCTAATTTTGGCAGCTGTCATTTTTGTGAGTCTTTCAAAGAAAAACACTTTTTTTTTCCCAGGGCCAAGACTAAACAAGAAAAATCTACTCACTTAATTTCCTTTCTTCTTTCAATGAGCCATAGATTACTCAATGAGGTAGGATAAAATTTCTGTGTATGTAGTTGAATAGACTGAGGCTCAGAGAGGTTAAGAGACTTACTTAGGATCACATAGCAGTTTAACAGCAGAGGACAAACAAGAGTTCACCACGTATCATTTGAAAGACCATTCTGGACAGGCATATGGCTAAGACCTTGTCACAATTGCACTCAGTACCCACATACATCACATGAAAGTTCTTTGATAACAATGCTGCTGGCAATGAAAATGATGACAGAAAGCAGTATTGGGCATATACTCTGTGATGGGCATGGAACCAAACTGGGTTAAAATCCCAGCTCTACCATTTTGGCAAATCCTATGATTCCCCACCCTCCACTACCCAACACCTGTTTCCTCATAGTGGAGTTTTAAGGAACATGATCATTGAAGGCACTTGTTCATTATATAGTAGTTCCCTCCAAATACCCATAACCTCTTATGACTAAGTTTCCTTAACTGTCAATGGGTTTTGATCATATATTCATTGCTACTTTCAGTTATACCACTGTTAATATATGGACCAATCTACCTTCGGTATTCTCCTTGATACATTCCTCCACATATAGAATGTTTGCCCACCTGATCAAAAGAAACAGCCCAAAGTAAGCATCAGTATATTCAACCAGTTCTAGCAAATCCAAAGGGACTGCCAGTTCTGGGTTGGAATCCAGTCAGTGCCCTGGATTTGAATAGGATAGCATCTCTCCAGGTTTTCCATCTGTTCACAGAGGCTACAACTTTTCTCTCTCACCACCACCTTAATGGGAAAAGCAAGGCTCAGGGCAGAAGTTGGCAAACTTTTCCTTAAAGAGCCAGACAGCAAATATTTTGAGTTTTTAGGCCTTATGATCTCTGCCTCGAATACTCACCTCTGCCAAGAAAGCATCCTCAGATAATATATAAACAAGCTATGTTTCAATAAAAGGTGATTTACAAAAAACGGGTGGGTCATTGTTTGCTGACCCCTAGCTAAGGGAAAAGCAGTCTCACTTAGTAATTCATAATAAACCCTTCATCTGGGGTACATGGCACACATATTCTCCCCTTTACTCTTCCCAGCCAGCGTGTGAATAGATATGATTATTTCCAAGAAGTTTGGAAGCCAGGCTTAGAGCAGCTGAGAGTCTCAGCAGTTAGTCATTGTGGATCAGAATAGGCTGACGGCTGTGACAAATAGCCCTCAAATCTCAGTGGTTCAACACCAGGAAGTTTTCTCCCTTGCTCATAGTATGGCCTAATGTGGGTTGGCAGGGGCCCCCAGCACTGGAGTGGGGCAGTCGTGGGAAAGAGGGCTCTGATATAATCTGTCATTCACAGAGCAGGGGCTCTGAACCTTTCTGTTCCATGAACTTGTCTGGCTGGCACAGCCGATGGACCCTCCTCTGAATAAAGTTTGTAAAGGAGTAACCTAAAAATGTATAGGTTTAAATAAAAAATCAGTTTTGAAATAGTTATCAAAATATTAAAATTAAAAGAACAAACTGTAATGTAGTAACATGTGTGCTTCTTTATTTAGTGCATTGCTAAACAGATCCAGCAGCCACTCTAATACCTGCTATAATTACAAATTGGTGATAAGCAAAAATGATATTTTGAGATACTGATGTAATAACCGCAATGTGATATGAAAATATCTCTGATTTCTACTGGAAAAAAGTCACAAGTACTGGTAACACTACAGTGGTTTGGAGTTTGCACTCATAATTGAAAAAATGCTAACTTTCAATTAGAGGTTAGTGAAGATAAAGAAGTAGTGTTTCCTGTCCCAAGTTCCAGAACCATTTGACTTCTTGGGCATCGAAAGACCTAAGTCTTAGAATCCCTGATCCAATACCTAGCTCAGGCCTTAAATCCCCCACTGGATTCTCTGCCAGCAGGTGGTAGAAGGGAGCAGTTGGAAGGTTTCCACAGATGGCTTAGGACCATGCCCCAAAGGGCTCACCTCACTTCACCTCTGTCCACCACCTGGTACTAAGTCACACACTTTAATTCTTTGTGGTAAGGGAAAGAGAGGGGGATGCAGTATGAACTTTACCTGAATCCCAGGAAGGAGAGAACTACTTGGCAGTGAACCCTAGAATGCTCTCTCTCACTGGCAGAGCCAGCACTTGAATTCTGGCCTTCTGCAAGTGGTCAGAGCTCTTTCCACTACTCTACGCTGCCCCAATAATGTGGCATATGCTCAGATCATCTCACTACCCAGAGTCCAGGATTTCTCTTCTTCAGCACTATTGACATTTTGAATTACTTGTCAGGGACTATTTAGCAGCATCTCTGGCCTTGACCCAATAGATGCCAGTAGCACCCCTAGTGGCTTTAGCCAAAAATGTCTCCAAATACCTCTGATTATCCTCTGGCAGGAGGCGCTGGGTGTAGATTGCTTCTGGTTGAGAACTACTGTTTTAGTCTCCTTACCTAATCCTCAGTCTTTGGTATCTGGCACATGTCTCTGAATTTTTTAGAAATGCTTAGAGAGAAGAAACAATGAGAACCTAGAAGTCCTGTTTACAGTACATGATCTTTTTAGACTTGAACAACTAGGACACAGATGCCTCAATACACTTTCCCTCAGTTCCTCACTCCTGTACTTTTAGCTGGATGTTTTAAGTCTGGACCAGCCACGCTATGATGTGAAGTTTGCTTGGTACCAGCAACTCAGAATTTCATGGGTCACAAGTGAAAGTCAATACTGACTGGAGTGGTTGCCAGGTCCTATCAAACCAAAGGAGACAGGCAACTGACTAATACAGGAAGTTAAATTTATTATGAACGGAGGGCTGAAATATGTTTCTGCTAATAACCACATCAACTGCATATTAATTCGGGTTAGAAGATGAGCTTTCCCAGTCACACTACCTTGATTAAATAGTTTAGTCCAAATAATAGTTAAGGTCAGTTTCATAGATCATGAGCTGCACATAATCCTAGTTTCACAAAATATCAATAGGTTTTCAGAGAGGGGAGATATCTTTTGTTCTTATATAAATTTTAGCAACTAAGTAAAGTCAATCCAGTTTCCTTACTTTAGGACTTACCAAAGCCTTTAATGTGCCTTGCACATTGAACTTTCTGAGCAGGGCACATGGCATGCTATATTTCGCACTCATTCCTTTCTTGACAGAAAATCTCCATGGACTAATATGATCCCAAAACACTCTTTATAACATTCTGCTGTTGTCTCTCTAGACCTCAGTTTTTTCACCCTTACAATGGGGCATAACTATCTGTCTCACTGACCTAACAGAGCTGTTGGGAGAAGAAATGAGAAAATATTTGAGAAATTACTTTGTAAACTCTGAAGAGTTGTAAAAGTTTAAGAGGTCATTATTAATACATACTTATTAATAATTTACTAATAATAAAATCTTCCTTGCCTCACTTAAATGTTGAGTTGATGAATGTGATAATTGAAGTAACAGAGGCCCCAAGAGGTTAAGGTCTTTCCCAAGGTCGTGTAGCTAGAAATGGAGTCGACAGTGCAGATTAATTAAGATAACAAACAGAAGCACTCTGAGCTGGGGAAAGAACTCTCTGCAATGTCAGCTGCTTTTATTGTCAGGATGGTTATTATTTTGATGGTAGTTGAAAACAAGGCAGTAGAAAACCAAATATTGTCATAAGCCACCCAAAAGTTTGGAAATAATGAGGAAAGGACTCTAGACTAACTTGTAACTTGGCTTGAGCTCTTCTACAAGCCACTTGACATTTTTGAGCCTCTTTTCTCCAATCTACAAAGAAGGAGTTTTATATAACATCTGCCTTCCAGAGTGTTTGGAAAAATTGGAACAACCATGGGGTATTAGGATTGGTATAGCAGTATTGGTGTGGGAGTACAGGCCATTTGGAGGAGAAGGTTTTCACTCTCACCATGCAATTACACACAGATTTTTTAGAGAATCCTCTAAGACTACAACACTAGGATGGGCGGACCCTATGCAGAGGATACAACAGAAGCAAAGGGCATAATTCCAGAAGTCCAGGTGAAACATGCAAATAACTACATTAAACAATATTGACCTGAAAGTAACCAAGGGGTAGAGAGATGCTGGGGTTCTGAGGAGAGTCTAGTTATTCATCTGGAAATGTTCCCTGCAGGAGGTGGTACTCATACCAACCCCTCCCAATTCACATGTAAGCATAAGCCTAGTCTCCTTGAACCTCTAGCCCTCACCACTGCCCAGCTGAGCAATCTGCGTATGGAAGAGGCTAGTGCCTAATGAAGCCAGTGGATCGACTATAAGATTGCAGCACTAACACCTCCAGTTTTGAGAATCCCCCTGTGAGCATGGGTAATGAAGCTCCATGTTATGCAGTGGAAGAGTTCTGTCTCAGCATTGCTGCAGTGCTTTATGCTTTTGAAGTATTTTATAACCATTAATTACCTAGGCTGTTACTATGCCAGATACCATCATTGGAGGAAACCCTCTCCTCAGAGCACAGTGCTTTTGTTTCTCTCCCAGTGGTATAATTTTTAATCTGTTATATATGGCTCTCTTTTTAATCTTTTCTCTATGCTCTGTGCTTTCCTATTATCTGATTTAAGCTAAGTGAAATGTCAATGCCGACTGAAAATTTTTAATAGTAAATGAATTTTAGGGATCTTTATTTCTAAGCCATCCCTGAAGTAAATAATTTAAGACATCAGTGGTGCTTTTTCTCTTAGGTTATGATGAGCTCCTTGGGAGATGGCTAAGCAGGATCCCCTCAAACTGACAGCTCCTACCAGTGCTCTGATCCAGCAGAACATCAGTGAGCTTTGTCCCACCTTTCAAATCAAAGGTCAGAAATCAACCTGGGAGTAGACAGGGACCAGGATAGTGTAAAGAGAAAAAAGAAAGGATATCTTGGTACCTAAAGATAGCACTTCTTAGGTGAAGGAAACCCAAAGCATTGTATTTTTCATACCAGAGAAAAATTCAGATAATTAATTCCTTTCTCTGTCAGCTCTCTTGTCACATATATAGTTCTTGAATCCACTCATGGATGCCCTGTCCTTCTCTGAGTGTCTCAGTGTAAGCTCTCACCATTTTTGGATTAGCCTGATGGTGGAGTTCTGGTTTACCAAACAGCTGGAGAAGGAGAGAAGCCTTGCTTTGTATAGTGTTTGTTAGTTTCCATGGTGTAAATACCTCCACTATGGCAAATCTAAGCTAACAATGTGATATCATTAAACACGGAGCAGAGAAGAGATGAAGAGTAGCACATCATTTTATACTATTTCTACTGTACAGATAAAATAGATGCTAATAATCTCCAGAGCAGAGATGATAGTAAAATGTAATAAAAGAATTAGAAAATAATGAGTTTTGAGGATACTTTCCTGTTTTTTCAACATAATTAAATTTTTAACTGAAAGTTTTTATAATTTAATTATTAATAATAACATCTTTGACAGCCTACCTAATTCCTAAAAATTGAGCAATAGCCACTCACAAGCTGGTACAGGCAGGCTCTAGCACCCGAATTGTTGCAGCCTTTTAGACATACCATTGCCTTCCAGACAAAGGCCACCAGGAATTTGCTTACAGCTGAACAAATCTAGCATTCCTCCTTCTAATGAGGCAAAATGGATAGCATGGACCATCATGAGGCATCTCAGCAAGAGGTGCTGGTAAGGACTTCTTGTAGGATGAAACGTGTGTTAGGGGCTTTGGAGGAGGGTTCAAGGCAGCAGGACATGGCTCTGAATGTGCGCTGTCAGGAAATGGGGTAATTCTAAGACACTATCTTAGTAAATCTTATCTATAACGCTGGAAGAATGAAGCAATGTTAAAACAGTAATTGATAAATCATCATCAGCCACTGACACTAACCAGGAAAGGGGGATAGTTGGTCATTTTTGCATTTGGGCCAGTTTGTGGTTTTTGTCTGCGTTCAGACAGGATTATGGAGTGGGTTTTTAGACTTGACGCATTACAGTCACAGAGCAACCCTGTCTGCTATGGTCTGTGAAGGGGTTTATGTTCATAAGGGGAACACCAAAGCCCAGCTGACAGTTCCAGGACAGCCCTGGGGGTCAGGATTTGCTTTTCCCTTTCCGAGCTGTGATCTTCATCCAGCCTTATGTCATCCAAATGCATCTTTCTATACTACCAAACTTTCTAAAACACGGCCCCAACCGTGTCCCACCCTTTATAACCCTCCAATTTATATCCTTTGGCCTCCTATAAAATGGAAGCTTCCAAGTTCTGCTGGAATCTGGTCCCTGTCTCACTTAGAGTATCATCTTTAGGCATTTCCTGCTTCATGCTTTCCAGCTCCTTTCACGTCATTTTTCTCCACCATGTCTTGCCCGTACTGTCCCCGTGTTCAGCAATGTCTTCTCCTGCTTCCCTCAGCCCTCCCACTCCTACTTAGACTCTGCAGACAACCTATACATCTTTAAAGGTCCATCTCAACTGCCTCCTCCCACAGAAAGCCTTCTATGACATCCACTCCTATTTCTATCCAGCAACCCTCCTTGGGTCTCCCATAAAGTCAATTAATCGATTCATCAAATATTTTGTAAGTGTTTTCTTTTCCTGTATTTGTTCTAGGCTGTAAGAATTCAGCTAAGAGTAAGACAGACATGGTCTGTAATCTCATGGACAAAGCAATAATTTTTTTCTTTTTTTTTTTGGCTCTTTAGGGCTGTACCCTTGGCATGTGGAAGTTCCCAGACTAGGGGTCGAACTGAAGCTGCAGCTGCCGGCCTATAGCACAGCCACAGCAAGGTGAGATCCAAGCTGTATCTGCAACCTACACCATAGCTCATGGCAATTCCTGATCCCTAACCCACTGAGTGAGGCCAGGGATCAAATACACAACCTCATGATTACTGGTCGGATTTGTTTCCGCTACACCACAAAGGGAACTCCCAGGAAAAATCTTTTTTTAAAAATCTACAAAACAAGAAACATATTACCAATACTGATATATGTTCTGGATAGATTTGCAGTTGGGTTCGATGGAAATGACTGGCTGCTACTTCAGATTGGGCCTTACTGCAGAGGTCACAATCTGAGGCTGAAATCTGAGTGACCAAATAGCTTGTCCCATATTCTAGCCTCATTATCTGTCTAGGACCCATTTCCCTTATAAGGCTATAAGATTATGGTATCACTCTTACCTCCTGGCTGCTGGGATATCTTGCCCACCACCTCCAAGGACCCAGATCTCACCCATGGTGAGGTCTGGTAAGATGGTCTCTTCCCTGAAGGCTTTGCCAGCAACTGAAGAGTCTGGCAGTCCTGCAGCATTCATAGCCTGCATCACACGATTGTCCTCAATACCGGGATGCTACAAAGGAGCAGCTTAAATCCTGGCCCCAGTGCCATCTTTCTGTCAGATACTGGACACATCATTTAACTTCCCTGAATGCTTTTTACATCTGTTCATTGGTTGAGCTCCTTTATGGTCAATGGCTATACTTTTTTCTTTACATAAAAACATAAGGACTAATATTACTTATCTTTGTAACCCCAGCCTTAAACACAGGGCCTGGCACACATTAGGTGTTTATAAATATTTGTTTATAAATAAGTGGATAGGAATGATCAAAACCGCTTTCATCAAGGAATGTTTTTGAGATAACTGATATCAATAATCTAACAGGAAACAGGTAAAAATAAACTATTAGTTTTCATTCCTACATTAGTCTCTTTAAAAAAATATTAAATTATAGTTGATTTAAAATGTAGTGCCAATTTCCGCTGTAGAGCAAAGTGACTCAGTGTTTTATATATATATACATATGCTTTATATTTATTTTTTTAATTTTTATTATAGTTGATTTACAATGTTCTGTCAATTTCTACTTCACAGCAAATTGACAGTCATACATATATATATATATATATATTTTTTTTTATCACATCATCTATCCATCATGTTCCATCACAAGTGACTAGATCTAGTTCCCCATGCTATATAGCAGGAACTCTCTTGCTTATCCACTCCAAATGCAATAGTTTGCATCTACTAACCCCAAACTTCCAGTCCATCCCACTCCCTCCCCCACCAGCTTGGCAACCAAAAGTCTGTTCTCCATGTCCATGATTTTTTTTTCTGTAGATAGGTTCATTTGTGCAATATATTAGATTCCAGATATAACTGATATCATGCAGTCAACAGGCACATGAAAAAAATGCTCAAGATCACTAATTATTAGAGATATAACTTCTTTTTATATGCTTCTCCATCATTGTCTATCCAGGAGATCGAATACAGTTCTGTGTGCTATACATTAGGAACTTGTTCTTTAGCCATTCTAAATGTAATAGCTGGTATCAACAAATCTCAAAATCTCATCCCATCCCTCTCCTTCCCCCCTCCCCATGGCAACCACAAGTCTGGTCTCTACGTCTGTTTCTGTTCCATGGATAGGTTCTTTTGTGCCATATTTTAGATTCCCCACATAAATGATATCATATGGTATTTGCCATTCTCTTTCTGACTTAATTAACTTAGCATGAGAATCTCTAGTTGCATCCATATTCCTGCAAATGGAATTATTTCATTCTTTTTTATTAGCCTCTCTTTTCCCCCTGTTGCTTTTGTTCCTTTTATTTACACTATTATATTCTCATTTTATCCCACATAGTGCTATGAAAAGGCTCTTACACAAACATAGGGTTTAATAAACCTCAATTTTCTGGTTTAAAAACATAATGTTATTAGTAATATGAGGTATTCAATAGCTCTGAAGAAAAGAACATTTAGAGAGTATGCCTCAAAGACATTGAAATTTAATTTGCTTATTCTTATTCTTCAAAGATGTTATTGTAAAAATCATAAATGTAGTGCACACTCATTAAAGAAAATTCAGAAATATGTAGAAGAGTAGAAAGGACAGAATACTCTAGTTCTTCTACCTAAACATGATCACTCTTGACATCTGAGGATATATATATTTTAAACATGTATACCTTTGCTTAGTTGAGACATACTGTGTATACAATTTTGTTTTTCCTCTTAATATACCATAAGCACTTCCATGCTATCGTTTAAGTGTTAGTGGCTATGTTATGTCCCATCTGCCAGAAGCACCATAGTTTATATAGGCATTGCCTATCATTGAACATTTACTTACTTCCTGTAGTTTCTATTATAAGTAATGCTGCAGTGAGTCTTTGTAGGGATCTTCTTCCTCAAAAATAAAATAAAACCATAGGTTTAAGAAACAGAGATACAGATGTAAATCTGAAATTGTCTCCAGAACTCTTTGCTGTAAAGAAAACTGCATGGAGTACTTTAAAAAAAAATCCTGTTGCACTTGGAGTGGACAAGCAGTGAGGTCCTGCTATATAGCACAGGGAACTATATCTAGTCACTTGTGATGGAAGATGGTGGAGGATAATGTTTGAAAAAGATGGCGATAATGTGGGTTACTTTGCTGTACAGTAGAAATTGACAGAACACTGTAAATCAACTATAACAAAAAAAATAAAAATCATTAAAAAAACAAAAACAAAAAAATCCCTTAGACCCAAATTCTATTGGTTCCAAGGGCACAGGTTGAAAAGTCAGAAAAAAAGAAGATTTCAGATGTTAACTAGGAAATAACAATCAAGTTGAGCAAATTCCCTAATCAAAACCCATTAGAGCAAGAGAAATAAAAGCAAAAATAAGCCAATGGGACCTAATCAAGCTGACACACTTATGCACAGCAAAGGAAACCATAAAAAAAGACAACCTGGAGTTCCCGTCATGGCTCAGTGGAAACAAATCCAACTAGGAACCATGAGGTTGAGGGTTCTATCCCTGGCCTTGCTCAGTGGGTTGAGGATCCAGCATTGCCATGAGCTGTGGTGTAGGTTGCAGACGCGGCTCAGATCCCCTATTGCTGTGGCTGTGGTGTATGCCGGAAGCTGTAGCTCAGACTAGACCCCTAGCCTGGGAACCTCCATATGCCATGGGTGCAGCCCTAAAAACCAAACAAACAAACAAACAAACAACAAAAAAAAAACACCTATGGAGTGGGAGAAAATAATTTCAAATGATGCAACTGACAAGGGCTTAATCTCTAAAATATACAGTCAATTTATACAACTCAACAGCAGAAAAACCAACTCAATTGAAAAATGGGCAAAAGGCTTGAATAGACTTTTCTGCAAAGAAGACACACAAATGGACAACAAGCACATGAAAAAATGTTCAACATCACTGTTTATTATAGAAATGCAAATCAAAACTACTATGAGGTACCACCTCACACCAGTCAGAATGGCCATCGTTAACAAGTCAACAAATAAAAGATGCTGGAGAGGGTGTGGAGAAAAAGGATCCCTCTCACACTGTTGGTGGGAATGTAAATTGGTACAATCAGTATGGAAAACAGTATGGAGGTATCTCAGAACACTATATATAGAACTACTGTAAGACCCAGCAATCCCACTCTTGGACATATATCTGGACAAAACTTTCATTGAAATAGTTGCATGCACCCCTATGTTCATTGCACCACTATTCACAATAGCCAAGACATGGAAACAACCCAAATGTCAATCAACAGATGAATGGATTAAGATGTGGTACATATACACGATGGAATACTACTCAGCCACAAAAAAGAACACAAATTCCATTTGCAGCAACATGGATGGAACTAGAGACTCATATTAAGTCAGAAAGAGAAAGATAAATATCATATGATAGCACTAATATCTGGAATTTAATATACAGCAAAATGAACCTTTCCACAGAAAAGAAACTCATGGACTTGGATTACATACTTATGGTTGCCAAGGGGGAGGGGGAGGGAATGTGAACTGACTGGGGTTAATAAATGCAAGCTATGGCATTTGGAATGGTTAGGCAATGAGATCCTGCTGTATAGCACAAGGAAATATAGCTAGTCGCTTGTGATAGAATATGATGGGGGATAGATGATGTGAGAAAAAGAATATATATATATATATATGTGTGTATATATATATACACATATATATATATACTGGCTCACTTTTCTGTACAGCAGAAACTGACAGAACACTGTAAATCAGCCATAATGGGAAAAATTAAAATCATATAAAAATTAAGAAAAATTTTTTAATCTAATTAGATAAGTGATAAGCATTTATTACAATGCAAAATCTTGGTGATTATAGTTTACTCATTATTAGTGGTCTATAAGAAGCTTAAAAAACTTCTTCCTATTGACTGGTCTTGAACAAATAGCTTTTCAAGCAGAGTATGGCTGGGTGGCACGTGAAGTTTGTCACCAAATTCCCTGAGCCTAATAGTCCCAAGACTGGTTTTACCTCTCAGAACTGCTGTGAGAGGAACATAAGATAACATTTAGAATCTTTTAATATTATTATTCATCAAATCTCTTGAGATGTAACTTGAATTCAGACACATGTGCTGATCCTAAGAGGATTATCTGAGAATTTTTGATACATGTTTACACCTGTGTTACCTCTATTCTTATCAAGACACAGCACATTGCCAGCATCCTGGAACATGGTGTCTTGTCCCCTCTCAGCCAGCAGCTCCCTACTTTAATTTGACCTCTATTACTATTTTGCTGATCCCTAAACTTTTCATAAGTTAAATCACACAGTATAGACTTTTTTGATGTTGTTATTCTGACTTCTTTTACTGACCCTTTTCCTGTTAAGGTTTTCTGTAATGGTATCTCATTCTTTTTCATTGTTGTATATTATTCCATTATGTGAGTATATCCGTTCTACCATAATGGACATTTTTGTTATTTCTACTGATTTGACCATTATAATTAAAGGTACTGTGGACAGTTTCATATGTTTTTGGTAAACAATAAGTATAAGCACTTAGGTGTTTTATAAGTTAGTGGTGAGAACAGTGGACCGAGAGCTAAGGGATCTGTCTTCTTTTTGGAGCCCTGCCATTTCCTAGTTATATAATTTTATACAAATAAATTTATGTATCTGAACTCAAATTTTCTCAACAATAAAATGAAGGATGACTTTCCACTCTGAAAGTTCGGCTTTCTGACTAAATATCTGTATAACATGAAGGAAAGTTATTTCATTCCTCTGGGTCTCAGTTTCCTTTGCTATAAAATAAAGCAGTTGCACCATATGCTCCCCAAGGTCCCTTTCAACTACAAATTCCATGTTTCAAAAGAGTCCAATATCGTCTACATCACAGACATAATCATTACTTTCCACGGGAATATGCCCAAGTGTCACAGTTACAGCAATTTTTCCAAGATCCACTATTCAGCAAAGGGATTTGGAGGCAGAAAACACGGGTTTGAGTTTCAACCCATATCTTAGACATGTACCTCAATCTGCCTTGGTTTTCCTCATCTGTAAAATGGGGATAATGAAGTTTGACTTACCCTCTTTCTAGCTTGTTGTATGATACGTGATCTTCAGCTTCCTCCAACAAGATCACAGCCCCATGAAGGGACCCTTTAACTTAAACCTTATATCATCCACTCACACCCAACACTGTTCCTGGTACATAGTAGGTACTCACTAACTATTTCTTGAATGAACGCAAGTGCTTTGAAAACTATACATTGTTGTACAAATATTAACTTTCATTATTACCTGTCATTTTCAACTTGGTGATAGAATCAAATCCCAAGGTAGGTTCATTTATGCAACTGAAATTATACATTGTCTGTCTTGTGCACTAAATCATGCTATTTGCTGAGGGGTTCAAAACATGAGGCACGGTCTCAGCCCTTGAGGAGATGCATCATTCAATTCAACAAATATTTATTTCCTGAACACCTGTTACTGCACCAGGCATAGTGCCGGGTGCTAGTAATAAAAGCATAAATAACACATAATTCTTTTTGCTTTCTCATTGTTGTTTGTTACATTTCCCATTAATTTACTTATTTGGTGAGATTTTTTCCCCCCTAAACAATCCACAAAAGGCACACATAACCTGTAGGGAAGACAAACAAGTAAACAGGTTATTAGTAATCCCTTATAATTGGTTTTTAATGGAAGTGAGAATGGAGCTCTATGGAAACAGAAGTGAGAACACTGAGAAAGCCACACAAAGTAGGTCACATTTAATCAAGCCTTAAAGATGAGTAGAAGTCAGTCACTTAGATGTAGCCTCCTGTCTCTGCTTCTCTCTTTGGCTCCTCTGATCTCAGCTCTGCTAAGCTGCTAGGAATCTTTGAAAAGAGAAACACAGCTTGTCACATGCCTATATAAAACCCTCAGAGATCTTCGCTTGCTCTCAAAGGAAAGCCCAAGCGCCTCACCATGACACAAAGCCTGGAACATTCTGGATCTTGCCTCCTGCTTTTCTCTCACCCTCACTCAGTATGCAAGCTCCTTTTCTGCTTCTTTTCTGCTCCTGGACCATGCCGTGCTCTTGTCCTCCTCAAGCCTTTGCCTTCACTGTTCCCTCTGCCACAAATGCTATTTTCCACATTCCTTGTCCGAAAGGCTTATTTTCATCCTTACAATCTAGCTTTGCCCTTCCCTCCCCCATTTACTCAGACTTAGTTCAGCATGCACATTAAAACCATCTGGCAAATGAAATGTTCAGAAATGCCAAATCTGTAAAAAGAAAATCAGAGGTTGCTTAACACTGGGGTTGAGAATGGAAAGTTACTACATATTGGCAGGAGCGATATTTTTAGGTGACAGAAATGATCTAAAACTGAACGGTAGGTATAGTTGCACTAAAGATGATCAATATATTTGTAATGGGTGGCATAAATTATATTCCAATAAAACTTTTTAAAAATTACCTGGAGAGGAGTTCCTGTTGTGGCTTAGCAGTAATGAACATGACTAGTATCCATGGGGATGTGCGTTTGATCCCTCTCCTCACCCAGTGGGTTGAGTATCTGGCATTGCCTTGAGCTCTGATGTAAGTCACAGAAACAGCTCGCATCCTGAATTAATATGGTTGTGGTGTAAGCCAGCAGCTGCAGCTTCAATTCGACCCCTAGCCGGGAACTTACATATGCTGCAAGTGTGACCCTGAAAATAAAAAATTCTTTAAAAATTACCTGGGGAGATTTTCAACAATACTGGTACTTGGACCCCACTCCTAGAAATTCTGGGGATGAGGCCTAAGCAACAGTAAACTTTTAAAGCTCTCCAGGTGATTCTGATGTACAACTACAACTGAGAACCACTCTTCTGTTTGTCACCCTGTTCATTGCTTCCAAAGCACTATAATTATTTACTCAATTGTTTATTGGGTTATTGTCTTGATCACACATAGTAAAAGCTCCCTGAGGGAGAGTCTTTTACTGAATCACCTTTGAATCTCCAGTATTTGCATCCACATAGTATCTTCTTAATGTATGTTTATTAGGTAAATGAACAGAAAAGTGGAAGATAGAGGGAAAGCCCTTGCTAAGGCACAGAAACACAAAAGAACATGGCATGTGAATACAGCATGTTTGCCAAAGAGTTGCCCAGAATTGCAAACATAGAACTGGAACTATGTGTCTGTGAGAGCCATTTAGTCAGTGCTGAAAAGGACCACTGAGACCACATGTCCAGTGAGATGGTCACATAAACCTGCAAAGTAATGTGGAAAGATCCTCAGACACAGGAGGTAGAGGTGTTCAGGAAAGGAGCCCAGAAATATGGGAATCTAGAGTTCAGGGAAAGTATTCTCTCCCTTTCCTAACTCTACACCCTCAGAGTAGGAAAATTTGCATTTGAGGATTTTAAGACCTTGTGTAGCTATCTCAAGAGATACCTACACTCTTATGTTCACTGCAGCATCATTTACAATGGCCAAGACGTGGAAACCACCTAAATGTCCACCAACAGACAAATGGATGAGGAGAACATGTGACATAAATACAGTGGAATATTATTCAGCTATAAAAAATGGAAATTCTGCCATTTAGAACAAAATCCATGAACTTTGAGGACATTATGCTAAATGAAATTGGTCAAACATAGAAAGACAAATACTGTATGATCTCACTTATATGTTGAATCTATAAAAACAAATTCAGAAAGAGTTGATTGGAGGTTGTCAGGTGTAGGGGGTGAGCAATAGGGAAAATGGATGAAGGTGGTCAAAGCTGCAAAGCTACAGCAGAAAGATGAAAATATTTCGGCAATGCTAATGTACAGTGTGGGGACTATAGTTAATAAGACCATATTGTATGTTGAATGTTGTTAAGTAGTAGATTTTAAAAGTTCCCACCATACATTAAAAATCTTGACTATGTGAAGCGATGAATGTAGTGATCATTAATTAACCTTACTGTGGTGATCATTTTGCAATATAAACATATATAAAATAATTATGTTGTACACACCTTGAACTTATACAATGTTATATGTCAATCATATCTCAATAAACCATAAAAAGAGACATTATGGCAGAAAAAAAAAGTCTAAAGAGAGTGCTCTCATCTGTAAATCTGTGCAAACCCCGTGGGTGTTTTGCATTCACCAAGACAGAGCATCAGACAGATGACTAATAAGAAAATATAAAACATAAATGAGTGTGCATACATATTTAATTAGTAAAAATGGGCTAGGAAGTTTTCAGGCTCTCTCTCCTCCATTTTCAATTACATATGTGTAACTTCATTTTGCATTGTTGTAGGTAATATTCTCCTGGGAAAGCAAATTTAATTTTTCTCTCTGATGCTCCATCTAAGTGAGAAGAGTGAAGATGGAATTAAGGCCAATTCTTGATGAGGACTGAGAGTACAGATAGAAACACAGGCTTATTTCAGTAAGGAGAGACCACAAGGTCCGATCTGAGCTCCAAACAGGCTTTAGGGGCAGGTTTCAAAGCCAAGGGTCCATGAGACAGAAATGGGAGTCTAAGATAGGAGAGAGCTTGAGTTAAGAGCGTGGGGCTGGCATGATAGGATAAATTTGTCCAGAGCTTAGCAAGAGGGTAGTTGCCTTTCTTTCCTGAATATGTGATTTCCATTTTGTACTCCTTTAGCCCAATTTCCTTCCTTAAAATAATCCCTTTGTGCTCATTCATGTTACTGTGGACCACTTGGGCTGAAAATGTATAAGAATCTAAGAAGGACAGCTCACAACAAACCAATCTATTGAATTGGGTTAATGAAAAAAATCCAATTATGTTTGGAAGATGTCTGTGGCCAGTAATGATTTTAACTTTTAGTACAGTTGATAATCAAGCAAACATCTGTGTGAAGAGTTATGTAGCAAAATCACTGGTCAGTTTCAGCAACTCTTTTCCTGTGACATCATAGAAGACAGTCCTTCTAATTTACATGCCTGAGGAGTCTGCATGCAGGTGATTGCAAAGCTGTTTAACATCATAAATATATAAGCTAACAGGAAGAGGTTTCCCAGTATAGCCCTTTGTTACTAAACATAATTATCTGATTTCTCAAAAGAGCTCTCCTAATGGAATTGCATTGCAGATTTTGTCTGTGTCAGTCTAACTAAGAATCTGAAGCTTAAATTCATACCAGATCAAACTAAAGGCCAAGAAGACATCAGTGAAACCTGAAAAGATTTTTTTTACTATGTCATGAAAGTTTTTTCACAAATAACAGATATAAAAGCTGTCAATAGAAGATTAACTTTGACTTTAAAAAGCTCATTTCCTCCTCAACAAAAATACGAACTCAGGAAACTCTGACCCATTATTAAGAAAGAAATTGAGTTTTATGTTACATATATCCAATTTTTATGGATATGTGATATCTGATCAGTTTTTTGTAGGGGGTAAAATCATACCCTTTTCAAAGATGAGTAAATTATACATCAAATCCATTCAGGTGCAATAATGCCATGGTATTTATGAGGGTGAATACGATGACAAAGCTCAAGTCTGCCAATCAGAAAGGACTTGAACTCTTCCTAGGGCCAGGGAGTCTTCATCTGTTAATTAGATTATGCCAACATTTTATTAATTAGATTGTGGTATGTGGATTACCAAGCAAGCAGCATAATTTACACCTAACACTGGAAAGCTACTTCCCAATGTTAAGAATGTAGTCAGAAATGCAATCTGTGGCTCTGCCTAAGTCTCCTCCTACAGCAAGGTGGCCAAGGCCTTTGATCAACCTTATCCACCTCCTGCCAACTTCACATTCCTTCATAGTTTGAAGGCTTATGAAAGAAACTGGTCTATTGTGGAAGTACTGTAAGCATTTTAGACAGAAGCTTCTGTCTTCTCATGACTTCTATAGCTGTTCTCATGAAGATCTTTATCTGGTCTTAATTAAGAAATGAACATGCTTTAGGTGTGAGGTTAGATTGTTTATTTGTGACTTTTCTTGTTTTCTGAGGTGAAATTGAATTGCTATAAACTTCCCTCTCAGAACTGCTTTGGCTGTGTTCCATAGGTTTTGGATTGTCGTATATTCATTGCCAGTTTTCTCTAAGTATCTATGGATCTCCTCTTTGATTTCTTTCTGATCCATTGGTCATTTAGTGGCATATTGTTTAGCTTCCAGAAATTTGTTGTTGTTTTTTTTTAATTTTTTTTCTGTAGTTGATTTCTACTTTCACAGTGCTGTGGTCAGAAAAAATGCATGATATGATTTCATTTTTTTTTAATTTACCAAGGCTTGATCTATGGCCCAAGATGTGATCTATCCTGGAGAATATTCCATGTGCACTTGAGAAGAATGTATATTTTGCTGCTTTGGGATGGAATGTTCTATACGTATCAGTTAAGTCTATGTGGTCTAGGGTGTCACTTAAGGCCTGTGTTTCCTTGTTGATTTTATGTCTGGATGATCACTCCATTGATGTAAGTGGGGGTTAAAATTCCCCACTATTATTGTATTACTGTTCATTTCTCTTTTTATGACTGTTAGAAGTTCCCTTATATTTTGTGGTTCTCTTATGTTGGATGCATATATATTTACAATTGTTATATCTTCTTCCTGGATTGATCCTTTGATCATTATGCGGTGTCCTTATTTGTCTCTTGTGACCTTCTTTATTTTAGTGTCTATTTTGTCTGATATGAATATTGCTATCTTTTGGTCTCCATTTACATGTAAGACCTGCTTTCATACCTTCACTTTTAGTTTGTGCGTGTCCTTACCTCTGATACTATAAAACTCCTAGAGGAAAATATAGGGAGAACACCATTTGACATAAATTGCAGCAATGTCTTTTTTGATTCACTTCCTAGAATAATGACCAGAAAAATAAACCAATGGGACCTAATTAAACTTAAATGCTTTTAAGTTTTTTAGTTTAGCTTTTAAATTTCCACAGCGAGGGAAACCATAAACGAAACAAAAAGACAACCCACAGAGTGAGAGAAAATATTTGCAATTGAAGAAACAGACAAGGAATTAATCTCCAAAATATACAAACTTCTCATGAAACTTTATATTAAAAAACAAATAAAAGTAAAACAACAAAAAATGGGCAGAAGTTCTAAACAGACATTTCTCCAAAGAAGACATACAAATGGCCAAAAAATGACATGAAAGATGCTCAGCATCACTAATTATTAGAGAAATGCATGTCAAAACTATGAGGTTTCACTTCATGCCAATCAAAATGGCCATCATCAAAAAATCTACAAAAAAATTAAATGCTGGAGAGGATGTAGAGAAAAGGAAACCCTTCCACACTGTTAGTTGGAATGTAAATGGTACAACCACTGTGGAGGACAATATGGAAGTTCCTTTAAGAACTAAATATAGAACTACCCTATGATCCATCAATTCCACTCCTGGGCATATATCCAGAGAAAACTCCTATTTGAATGGGTACATGCACTCCAATATTCATTGCAGCACTATTTACAATAGCCAAGACATGGAAGCAAGCAAAATGTCCATCAAAAGAGAAATCTATAAACTTTTGGTACATATATACAATGGAATATTATTCAGCCATAAAAAAGAATGAAATAATGCCATTTAGAGCAACATAGACAGAGATTATCATACTAACTGAAATAAGTCAGACAGAGAAAGATGCTTATCGGATGATATCATTTATATGTGGAATCTAATAAAAATAACACAAAAGAACTTACTAGAAAAGTTACAGATTTTAAAACCAATTAATTTTTTATGGTGATCTTATGTTGAAAAAAAAAATTGGGGGTGGGAAGAGGGAAGAATTAAGAAGGTTAAAATAGCACATATATACTACTGTATAAAATAGATGCTTAGTAGAGTTCCCATCATAGTGCAGCGGTTAACAAATCTGACTAGGAACAATGAGGTTGTGGGTTTGATCCCTGGTCTTGCTCAGTGGGTTAACGATCCAGCATTGCCGTGAGCCGAGGTGTAGTTCACAGATGTGGCTTGGATCCCGCATTGCTGTGGCTATGGTGTAGGCCAGCAGCTGTAGCTCTGATTCTACGCCTACCCTGGGAACCTCCACATGCCGAGGATGCGACCCTAAAAAGAAAAAAATAAAAAAGATAATTAGCGAGAACTTACTCGCTAAGTAAGTTACTTAGTAAGTTACTTAGTAACTTCTGTAACTTACTGTTACAGAACAGGAACCTACTCTAAACAGCATGCTACTAAAAAAACAATGAGGAAATCAAAAGGGAAATTAATACCTTGAGACAAGTAATAATGAAAACTCAACATTCAAAATCTATGGGAAACCTCAAAAAGCAGTTCTTACAGGGAAGTTCATAGTGATTGAGACTTCCCCAAAAAAGAAGAAAAATCTCAAATCAACAACTTAACATATCACCCAAAAGAATTAGAAAAAGAACAAGGAGTTCCCATTGTGACACAGCAGAAATGAATCCTACTAGGTACAATGAGGTTGTGGGTTCAATCCCTGGCCTCACTCAGTGGGTTAAGGATCCAGCTTTGATGTGAACTGTGGTGTAGGTTGCAGACGCAGCTTGGATCTAACATTGCTGTAGCTGTGGTGTAGGCTGGCAGCTATAGCTACGATTAGACCACTAGCCTGGGAACCTCCATATGGGGTGGGTGCACCCCTCCAAAAAAAAGCCTAAAGTTAGTAGAAGGGAAGAAATCATAACGATCAAAGATGAATCAATCAAATAGAGATTCAAAAAACAACAGAAAAAAATCAATATAACAAAGATCTGGTTCTTTGAAAGCATAAAAAAATAGACAAAACTCTGGCCAGACATACCAAGAAGAAAAAATAAAGAACTCAAACAAAATAAAAAATAAAAAAGGAGAAATCTCAAAGGATACTTCAGAAATACAAAAAAAAAAAAGAGTGCTATGAACAATTATATGCCAACAAATTTGACAACCTAGAAGAAATGGACAACTTTCTAGAGATATACAGTCTGCCAAAACTGAATCAAGAAGAAAGAGAACAATTGAACATACTGATCACTACAAATGAAATTGAATATGTAATAAAAACACTCTCTGAATACACAAGCACAGGATCAGATGGCTACATATGTGAATTCTACCAAATATACAAAGAAGAATTTATGCCCATCCTTCTTAAACTCTTCCAAAAGGTTGAAGAAGAAGAAACACTCCCAAAAACATTCTATGAAGCCACCATCACCCTGATAACAAAACCAGGTAAAGATACAACCAAAAAGAAAATAATGGGGTCAATATATTTAATTAATATAGACACGAAAATTCTCAACAAAATTTTAGCCAACAACCTGTAAAAAAGATCATATACGATGACAAAGTGGGATTCATCCCAACTTCAAAAGGATGCTTTGACATAAGGAAATCAATCAATGTCATACACCACATTAACACAAGTCAAAAACAACTGATCATCTCAACAGATGCAAAAAAAATTAGATGAAATTCAACACCCATTCATGATAAAAACTCTTACCAAAGTGGGTATAGCGGGAACATACCTTAACATAATAAAAGCCATTTATGATAAACCCACAGCCAATATAATTCTCAATGGAGAAAAGCTGAAAGCCTTCCTGCTAAAATCTGGAACAAGACAATGTTGCCCACTCTCATCACTTTTATTCAACATAGTGTTGGAAGTACTAGCCACAGCAATCAGACAAACAAAAGAAAAAAAGTGTCCAAATTGGAAGAGAAGAGATAAAACTGTCACTCTATGCAGGTGACATGATACTATATATAGAAAACCCTAAGGACTCCACACAAAAATTATTCAAACTGATCAATGAATTCAGCAAAGTAGCAGGATACAAGATTAACATTCAGAAATCAGTTGCATTTTTGTATACTAAAATTAAATATAAGGAAAGGAATATAAAAATATAACACCTTTTAAAATCTCACCCCCCAAAATTAAATAAATAAGAATAAACCTGACAAATAAGTAAAAGACTTATATGCTGAGAACTATCAAACATCAATCAAGGAAATTAAGGAGGATTCAAAGAAATGGAAAGATATTCCATGCTCATGGATTGGAAGAATTAATATTGTTAAAATGGCCATAATATCCAAAGCAATCTACGATTCACTGCAATCCCTATCAAATTACCCATGACATTTTTCACAGAACTAGAACAGACAATCCAAAAATGTATAGGGAATCATAAATGACCCAGAATCCCCAAAGCAATCCTGAGGAACAAAAACTAAGCCAGAGGCATAACTCCCCCAGACTTCACAGACAATATTACAAAGCTACAGCAATCAAGACATTACTGTTAAAAAACACAGACATACAGAACAATGAAACAGGATAGAGAACCCAGAAATGAACCCAGACACATGTTGTCTAGTAGCCTTCGAAAAAGGAGTCAAGAATATAAAATGGGAAAAAGTCTTTTCAGTCACTGGTAGTGGCAAAACTGGACAGATGCATGTAAATCAATGAAACTAGAACACACCCTTACACCATGCACAAAAATAAACTCAAAATGCCTTAAAGACTTAAACATAGGACAAGACACCATCAAACTCCTAGAATAGAACTTAGGCAAAACATTCTCTGAGAGCAACTGTTCAAATTTTTTCTTAGGTAGGTCTCCCAAAGCAATAGAAATAAAAACAAAAATAAACCAATGGGACCTAATCAAACTTACAAGATTTTATACATCAAAGGAAACCATTATAAAAAAAAATAAAACGACAACATATGGAATGGGAGAAAATACTTAAAAAAGATTCAACCAGCAAGGACTTAATCTCCAATATATACAAACAACTCATACACCTCAACTGCAAAATAAAATAAAATAAAATAATAAAATAAAATATCCCAAGTGGAAATGGCCAGAAGACCTGAATAGACATTTCTCCAAAGAAGACTTATGGATGACCAACAGACGCATATAACAATGCTCAATATCACTAGCTATTATAGAAATTCAAATCAAAACTACCAGATAACACCTCATGCTGGTCAGAAAGGCTTGTGGTTGCCAAGAGGGAGGGGGAAGGAGTGGGATGAACTGGGAATTTGGGGTTAGTAGATACAAACTATTGCATTTGGAATGGATAGGCCATGAGATCCTGCTGGATAGCACAGGGAACTATATCCAATCTCTTGTGATGAAATATGATGGAAGATAATATTAGAAAAAGAATGTGTATATATGTTTAACTAGGTCACTTTGCTGTACAGCAGAAATTAACAGAACATTGTACATCAACTACAACAAAAAATTTTTTAAACAATAACCTCTATAGGAAAAGAAAAAATGGATACATTTATATGTATGGCTGATTCACTTTGCTGAACACCCGAAACTAATACATTAAATCAACTATATGCCAATTAAATTAAATTTAGAAAAAGAAGTGAACCAGCAACTCTAGTCATTTGCAAAACTTTAGTTGTCAGAATCTATGAAAGGGACAAGAAAATAACATTGGAAGCTGAGATATGGACAGTGATAGATCACACATTAAGTATGGTTGGCTAATCCTGTGTGGCAGATGCTATCATCAATGAATTTAGCTTCTTGTTCTCTTTTTGCCTCTAGATCCCTTTCTAGAAATGTATATTTTTGAATAGGCAATAGAGGAGATAAGTTTAGAAAGTATAAGAATTGTTTAAAATTCATTATAGGTAACACTGACTTAGCATTTAGTATATGCCAGGCAATATTTTATAAGAATTTATTTATTCCTCATGACAACTCTATGAAATCAGTGCTGATTTATATGAAGAAACCAAGACACAGAAACGTTTAGTAACTTGGTTGAGATCACAGAGTCAGTCAGTGTCCAAGTCAAGCTCTGAATCATACAGCCTAACTCCTAGGTCTATATACTTAATTACTATATGTTTTGTATAAAATACAATGTGGAAAAAAAAATCTCTTATAATTATTGTTTTGTCTGCTTTTTATTCACTGACAAAGGGGAAGATGCTAGAATCCTTCACCTTAGTAAGATACAGCTCCATTTGTGGTACAAGTTAAAAACACTGAAAAGTAAATTTAATTAGCTCACTGGTAATTATTGTCTGATGAAATTATAATTTAAAATTTAATATAAAAATTACCATTTAATTACCAAACTAAGTTGTAGAATAGCCTATGTTCCTAAATTGACTAACACTGGTGCTTTAAAATAAGCGTTGTGTAGATTTCTGCTTTTCTTATTAAAATGTGGTGTTTCTTATTCCTCCACACCATATTCACCCCAACACCCTGAGGGTAAGAAAAAGAAAAGAGAGAAAAGAAAAAATAGAGAAGAAAAAGTAGAACCAAACCAAAATTTTTCCATGATTTGAAATATCCAGAAAGTTTTCATTGTTAGACTAGTTCATAAAGCTGGGAGAGATATACGGAAATCAGGATTTGGGGAAAAGAGAGAGTTAAGATGAAATGAGGGCCCCAGCCAAGGCCTGGGATACAGGAAATCAGGGAAGGAAGAAGCATTAGAGAAAGCTGCCCAGCACCACCTGTGGTTTTGAAACTATGAAGGCTCAGGGAGGGGAGGCTCAGTCCCAGGAGGATGGAGGGCAGGGCTGCTTAGGCTTCAGGAAACCATGGACAGATTTCTCCAACTTCATTAGCTTCTCAGAGCCAAATCTCAAACTCACCCTCTTGAACTAACTAGACTGTCTTAATTTCCTACCGGTCTAGAGGTTTGAACACTGTTCATTTTCTGATACAATTTCAAGAGATGTCAGGGAAAGTAAGGGAAAAACGTACTTGTAAGTAAGGACTTGCACTGTGACAGGCTCATTCCCCATTAAGCCAGGAGTAGCATGTTAATCCTTTAGACAGAAGGTTATCTGCATACACCTGGCAGAGTCCTGAAATGTTAGGCTGTGAGTCTTACTGTCTGCTACTCTGCACTTAATATCAATAAGATAGCTATTTCATTGTTATTGGTGAAGGGATAGAGTGCTTAAATATGGAAAGATTCAGCAGAACGTGGAAACAAATATAACTTGGTTACTTGAAATCAGGCAATAGTTGCGGTACTGTGTGTAGACTGTTAGATATCATGTCCTAAAGGGCGTGGAAAGAAGGTGGCCAGGTCTTTCTTCGCCACAGCTTCCAGTGTCATCTGCACATTAATTGGAGGTGGGGACACTCCATAGACATCTGCCTCTCAGACTAAATCCAGACTCAGCAAACCCCTCGCACTGTAGACAATCATTAGGTGCCCTTTGGCTCATGTAGGAAGCACTTCTGGTTTTTCAGATTTTAGGTGCAATCCTCCCTCCAAGCAGAGCCTGTAGAGTATATTAGGCTGAGTTCAAAGTCACTAGACTGAGGAAGAAGTTTTTCCAAGTGGAAAACATCTTTCTTCCACAGTGTCGGTGATTGACTTCACTAGGCTCTTGTGAGGACCACATGAGTTAAAATATGGAAAGCCCTTTTGAACAGTACTTGGCATTTAAATGAGAAACACATGAAATCACAATTGCTCACTTTCATTTGCAAGCGGAAAAAATGAAGCCTCAGGGCGTTTAAATAATTTGCCCCAACAACATATGACAAAAAGCAAATCCAAGATTTGAGATCACGTGTGACTGACTTCAAATCTTTCCCTTCTGGGATGCAGTCTCCCTGAGGGAAATAAATGAGAAGCACAATAGCAGACCTACAAGCTCTATCACATGACCAGCCCTACCCCCATCCCTTGCTAAAAGCTTAAGCAAGGCATTATCAATAATGGTGCACTTTTTTCCAACTAAAGAAGCTTCTGAATCCTTCTCAACATGTCATGCCAAGCAGCCGCTTCCCACCATTTATTTTATTTTTTTTGTCTTTTTGCCTTTTTCTAGGGCCGCAGCAGCACATATGGAGGTTCCCAGGCTAGGGGTCAAATCGGAGCTGCAGCCGCCGGCCTACACAACAGCCACAGCAATGCTAGATCCCAGCCTTGTCTGCAACCTACACCACAGCTCACGGCAACACCAGATCCTTAACCCACTGAGTGAGACCAGGGATCAAACCCACAACCTCATGGTTCCTAGTCGGATTCGTTAACCACTGAGCCATGACGGGAACTCCCGCTTCCAATCATTTAGAATCTTGATGACAAACAAAGCTGTTCGCCATCTCTGAGTTGTGATATCCATTTATTAGGGATTCAGACCCTCTGGATGACATTTTGAAATCCTTCCCCAAAGCTTCATGGACTGTGGTCTTTTGGGCTTATTCTCTGAGCACTATCTCTAGTAGGGCTGAAATTGAGACTTCAGGATGACAGTCTCACACCTTTCAATACAAGTAATGCTATAAGAATTATGCGTCTCAAACACCATGATCAAAACTTCCTGGTGTCACTGGCTAAGATACCTTTCATAAAACATATACTGTGTTGCACTAGAATGCCTTCTTCTTATCTCACTGTAATTTTTGTGAAGTTGTACCCTAAATCTGGAATCATTCAGAACAAAATGCCAGCCCCATGAGAACTATCATAAAGTATATATGAAATCCACTGGCTTTCTCACTGCCCTTTCTGGATTTTGTTTCTGAGAAAGATTGCTTCTTAATTGCTTTTTCCTGCAAGAATATTCTATAGTTCACACAAGGTTGTATGTAAGGAAAATAGAACTGAAGAGCTTGTTTTTTTTTTTTTTTCCTATTCTTGCATGCAAATTAGAACATTCACGCTGTTAAGAAAGTGCAGGAGAGCCTGTCCATGATGAACCTGATCTCCTATCTGTCCTAAATGAGACTGGTAAATTGTAAAAGGGAGAAAAGAATTCTTTCCAGTTCCCTAGGGGGACTGCAGATTTACTGACAACCAAAAGATGGATGGGTAGTGTTTTATTCATTCCATTGTCTGTCAGTCAACAAATCTGACTTCTCATCGCCCAAACAAAAGTGAACATGTGTGTGGTTTTTCACTCTCTCCTCAGTGAAAGCTGTCATTGTAGGCCAGTTGTCTCTCACCACAACAAACCACTCTTCTTGTTTATCCCAGTCACGTCCCATCATGGGGAAGAGAAAAGATGCCTGAAGGGGTTTGGAGGTAAAAATGACCTCTAGTCCCTAAGGGAAGGGCAAGCTTATTCCATGTCCAGGCCTTCCTCCCTACAGAGAGACAGATACTTAGGCAGTCCAGCAACTCGTAAGACAGGGCTACAGTGGGAACAGCAGGTCAAGATGAACCTACAGGGGTAGATACTTTACCTGGTCACACTTGCTAAAGTTGAATGAAGACTGGGAGTCAAGAATGGATACTCAAAACTCATTAACCTAGGAAATGTGTGTAAGCATAAAATTTGAATCTGGAAGAAAGAAATCTTTTTGTTTACTAGATTTAATTTCAGATGTTACATATATTTACTCACTGTATACCTTATGTCATTGGTTCTAAGACACATATTTTTCTGCAATTTAACATCTCTGAAATCAGAATACGTTATAATTGATCAACTGCCATAGCTGACTTGGCAGTATTTTTTATTGGTGGTACATAAAATAATGGTGTATCTTATGATCTACAGCATCATAGATTTCACAAAGTATTGTTAACATGGCCATGTACTATGCAGTTAACTTCATGGTAGTTATTTATTTTTTCTGGTAGAAGCTTTATTGAGATACCACACAATTCACACAATTAAGATGTACAATCAATGAAAACATTGTATATTCAAAGTTTTGCTACATCACCACTATTTTAGAATATTTTTATTATTACGTAATGAAATTAATTTCCATTTCACTCAACCCAGGCAGCTCTAGAAAGCAGCAATAATTATGCTCTTTAGCCTTATAGATTTGCTGATTCTAGACATTCCATATAAATGAAATCACTTTTGAGTTTGGATTCTTTCATTTAACATGAAGTTTTTATGGTTCATATGTGTTGTAGCATGTATACTGATTATTTTTATGAACAAGTTATTCTATGGTATGGGTATACTACATTTTATTTATCCATTCATCGATTGATGGATATTTGGATTGTTTCCTCCCTTTGGCTCTTATGAATAATGATGCTATGAACATTTGTGAATAAGTTTTTGTGACAGAATATGTTTTTATTTCTCTTGGGTATATATCTAGAAGTGGAATTGCTAGGTCAAGTGGTAACTCTGTATTTAAATTTTTGAGGACCTACCATACTACCAAAGTGACTACATCAGTTTACATTCCTGCAGACAACATGTGAAGTTTCCACCAATTTTTCCATATCTTTGCCAACACTTATAATTATCTGACTTTTTGGTGCTAGCTACTACAGTAAGTTGAAGTAACATCTCACTGTGGCTTTGATTTGCATATCCCTAATGGCCAATGATGTTAAGCATTTGCCATTTGTATATCTTCTTGGGAGAACATTCAATTCACTTTTTGTGACAAACATTTTTTTTTTGCTTAATGACTTTTATTACAATTATAGGTATGCAAAAATCATCATAAGTCAATTTGATAGCATTTGCGTCCCAAACACTCAGTGCATCCCCCCCAGCCCTCAGATTGTCTTCTTTGAAAAATCAAAGGTTTTCCAAAGTCTGTGAGTCATTGTCTGTTCTGCAAAGAAGTTCGTTGTGACTTTTTATTTTCTACATGTAAGCGATAGCATCGGGTGTTGCTGTCCAATTGTCTGACTGGTTTCACTTCGCATGATAATTTCTAGGTCCATCCATGTTGCTATAAATGTTGTTATTTCATTCCTTTTAATGGCTGAGTAATATTCCATTGTGTGTATGTACCATATCTTCCCTATCAACTCCTCTGTCGATGGGCATTTAGTTTTTTTCCATGACCTGGTTATTGCATAGAGTGCTGCAATGAACACTAATTGAAATTTTACCATATTCTAAGCAAGCGGAATAGTGACTATATTAATGGCCCCAATTCTTCACTCCTTTCTGTATCTATACCTTTGCCAACCAATTTGGTGCTCAGTAGGACCAATTTGATAGTACCTTCTTATTTGGACTCAGAATTTAGTCATATGTCTTGTTTTGTCCCATGAGATATTAGGACATCATACCCAAGCTAGCCCACGGAAAGATGAACTTTGTGGTGAAGGGCTGAGTTGCCCCATCATCCCAACCAAGACTATCCTAGATCAGCCAATAGCCAAGAAACCCCAGTACGTGTGAGTGAACCCAGAAAATTTAACAAAGGTATCTAATTGACTTGCAGCTAACCACAACACATGAACAAATTCAGCTCAGATTATCTGAACCCTTAAGACTCATGAGCTAAATAAATGTTTTAATGTTATCTGCCACTGAGAAATTGTGATTGTTTCGTAGCATTATTATAGAACCAGTTAACTAACACAAGACAGTGTCTTAAGTATTGAGAATAGAATAGTGAGAGACACAGTTCCTACTCTCAGGGGACCATACTGAATGAGAGAAGGCAAAAAAAAAAAAAAATGCCAGAGAGTAACAATATAGTTCAAACTGTGCTGTGAAAGATATTTGGACATTCCTTTGATCAAGTAGCCATCACTGCCCATTTTGCAGAAGAGGCTTTGGGAGTTTAAGTGACAAATCTTCCTAGCTATCCCCACCAATTTCTCCACCTTGTACATTTGACTGGCTCCCTTGATGTTCAGTGCAATGCATCCGGTACCTACATTTTGTTCTTCCTGGGGCCATTAAAAATGTTTGGTGATGTACAGAGTTGGCATAAAAATTTAATTATGAATCTTGGTTACCCAAATAGTGTACTAGTGTAACTTTAATTAAAAGTTACTTCTTCATATTCCACCCAAGTTCTTCCCCTATAAAAAGCTCATTATCCTTTCAAGACTGTGTCTTAAGCCTTCGCTGGCTTTTCTTGCCGTACTTTTGGTTTGGCCATACTTTTGCTTCACATTAGTGACAGTGCAGCTTTAGGCCAACTTAATTTTTTTTCTCAAGCTGCATTAGCTTTTATGATCATGTCTTCTATGTTGACACTTTATCAAACACTTTCACAATGCTTAGCACTGCTAGATGTGCCAAAAATCAGTATGTTATTCTGGCTCTCTCAAGTAGACTTTTTTCTCTCTTTCTTTTTTTAAGTTCCAAGCCATCTCTTTTAAAACGGTAGGTAAACAACTCTTATCATGGATATCATAGACCAGAGATTTCAGCCACTTTAGGTGTATAGATAGATGCCTTTAAGCACCTGATGAAAGCTATAAACCTTCTTCTAAAAAGCAAGCTCAGAGCCATGTATACAACAGTATTCACACATTTTCAGAGGATAATCTCTAAAGCATCAGAGTCTCTCTAAAGCCTTTCATTCCCTGGCCTAAAGGATTCATGCTATATAGATATGAGCTTCCAAAGGGAGGTCAGGTTATTTTAAATATTTTTTGATCAGTAAATGTGGTTGCCTAGCCAAGTGTGCATATGTTGTGTTGTGAATGTGAGAAAAATAGAAAGAAGTGTTTGTCTATTAATAAAGGACAGGGCAGCATACACTTTAAGAGGGAGTAAAACATAAATCAGTGATTTACCCCAGACCCATCTCTGTCAGGGCTTAGCCACAGTCTAAGGCAAGTCATGTCCCAAGGCCACAGTATCCTTCACTAAAAATTATAGTGGTAGAAAAAGGGTATTTGACCACAATCATTGGCTCCTGAATGCTAATCTGTGGATGCATGCTGGGCTGGCTACATCCAAATCATTTGGAAACCTTGTTCAAATGCAAATTTTGTTTGTTTTACCTCTAAGTATTCTGATTCACTAGATTGGGGCTGGGGCCCAGGAACCTGTTATCTGAAAGCTCCCCAGTCCATATGGTTATTAGGCATGGTCAGCTGTGGCAATCACTGGATTAAATTACCCTTGGGTCACTTCCAGCACCACCATTGCAAGAGGAAGTAAGTGTGTGTGTGCGTGTTTGTGTGTGGTGGGGGGAGGTGTGGGGGGGTATGTGATTATGAATTAGGATAGACTGGAGTTTGCAGTTTGAGCCTGGGAAGTCAACAAAAAGTCATCATTTCACACAGTGTAGACAAATGCACGTCAATTTTCATGCTGTCTGCCATCAGTAGCTATTCTATGACCAAATTGGCTGTGTCAGCCACCAGCAGCTGACACTGTCTGTGACAGGCCTGCCTGCCTCCCTGATACTGGAACTGTGCAGAGGCTCTCTGGGTTCATTTCCACCTGGTGGGCAGCCATTCTGGCAGACACAACTGTCAGATGATCTGTGGGTAGAAACTTTAGTGTGCCTGGGATGCTTTGGGGGAAAAGAATAAAAAAAGATGTCTTTAAAGGTAGGGAGAATGACTGAATACTTGTCAGCAAGGTCACCATCTTTAAAGACACCTATTCTATGTTTTATAGAAAAAAAAGTGCCAGTGTCTCTGACAGCTGTGGGAGTTGGCTTTGCAGTGACCTTCCCAGGCCTTGGTGGCTCTAGGGAAAGCAGTGCTGCTGTTGGCATGGATGTTAGAGGACTTGGCAATGAACAGAACTTTGGAGAGTTGGAGAGGAAGGGGACAGAGTGACAGATGCTACACTGTAATTAGGAGAAGGCTTCCCTGATTTGAAGTGCTCCAGGCAACACAACTACAGGTAGAGAAAAAGCCCAGAGCAACACATTTTTTTTTGACCATTATGAATTTAGCTTTAATCTCAAGCTAGAGCAAGCAGTTCAGGCTTCATGAATTTTACTCTAATTATCCAAAAGATTTAAAACAAAGGATAGTAGGTCTCCTCATCTAGTCTGCTAACTTAATCTCCTTTCTAGCTCCTTTACCCCAAAGGCTGTAAGTTTCTCTCACTGTGCCCTACCATGTCCTCAGACATGGCCCTTGAACTTGCAGTTCCTGGGAGTGACAGAAGTATGTTGGTCCTCTTTTGAAAACTGTCTATCCATAGACTCTGCATCCTGAAGTAAAAATTCATTGGGCCCATCATAGGAGGGGTAAGCTATGGTCAGCCTCTCTCGCTAATTCCATGAGATCCTGAGAAATGCCTGTTTTCTTTCTGGGCTTCAATATCCTCCTCTGAAAAAGAATAGAACTGGAACAAGAAGTTTGTGTGATGTCTTCATCAGTAACATCCGACTCCATGTAGTGGCCCACAAATGGCCCTAGGAAAGAAGGACAAGAACCAGGTTGTCAGAGATGGCAATAAGAACCTGGATGAGAAATAGCATCCCTGGGTTCTGATGCCATTACTAGAAATCTGCTGTCATCACTAGAAATCTCACTACTGCTACCATTATTAGAAATCTATGTCCCTTTCCAGACTGCATTTTCTCATTCTATAAAATATAATATCTAGGTTAATTGCCCTGACTTCTAGGACTTCACCAAAAAAAGAAAAGATTTAATTGTTACATGTTCACAGAAAAATGGAGAGGAAGGTACAGAATTTCCCATTTACATTCTGCTGCATATATACACAGTTTTATAAACATCCCCATCAGAGTGGTATATTTGTTACAATTAATGAACCTATATTGACACATCATTATTACTCAAAGTCCACAGTTTACATTAATTAGGGTTTATTTTTTGTGTTGTGCATTCTATGAATTTGGACAAATGTATAATGACATGCATCTATAACTGTAATATCCTAAAGTATTTTCACTGCCCTAAAAATCCTCTGTTCTCTGCCTATTCATCTCTCTCCTATCCACTCCACCCTGGCAACCAAGATCTTATCACTATCTCCATAATTTTGCCTTTTTCAGAATGTCATATATTTGTAATTATAAAGAATGTAGGCTTTTCAGATTGGATTCTTTCTGCAACATTTTTATCCCCTGATTTTCTTGTGCTTTGAATTCTCTCCCATTCTCATCTACCCTCTGAATCCATTGAAAAGTAGAGGGCACTGGACATATTTAGGAGCATTAGCATATATGCTCACCAGTTCTTTACATCTGCCCAGCACAATGCTGCCCTATGACCACCATGAGTGTGGGTTAAGGCCTTGCTGAGGACACTTTGTGCCTTCTCAGGATCATTCCAGCTCTGTCAGCACTGGTCCAATCCAGAAGCAACTATTTTTAGTAAGGACACTCAGGTCCTTTACCTCCTGGAGGAAGCTGATGCTAAGAAACAGACCTACATTCAAAGGCACCTTGATTAGGTTAATATAAAACAAAACCTTGATCATCCACAATTTTTATAGCAGCTGTGTTAGTTGAATCTTCTTGTTGACTTTTTGATGGCTAAAAGTTGTTTTATTTCCTTTTCATGCAAAAAGTCTTTCCAAAATATGTAATTCCATATTCCCTTTTGCTAAGTGGAAAACCTCAGTGAGAATGGGATCTTTATTAGATGAGTGTGGCTCCTCTGGTGATTTGTCACATGTTTTGGAATGTCACTTCTCACTTTATGAGGAAGATGATGCCAGACATAGCTCTGAATGTGGATCAAACCCAAGAAAGTCCCTGGAAGTTCACTTTTAGAAGGAGGAGCATGAAGACTTCCTGAGCAGATCCATGTGCCAGTTCAGGGCTGGTTACCCTGCATTCGTTCTATCATCCCACCCACACAATTAGGTCCTGCATTGGTCTTTGACAAGAGATGAAATTGAGCAGCAGAGAAGTTAAGGCTTCTGAAAAATACGGATCTGAATCCAAGCCCTCTCTAGATGACATCATACCTGGCATGTTCTATATTCTCTGTGACTTTTCTCTCTCCCAAAGCAGAACTATCAACCCAGTTCTGATTAACAAAATCCTGAATAATTCTCTTCTAGTACCGTGATATTTCATTACAAACACTTCTTAAAGTGAAGATTATTTTAGATTTTTTTTATAATCCTAAGTATCTTGCCTTATATTTGTGGAAATATTCTTGATTTTGCTGTAACCAATACATTTCCAAGGTTGCAATCTCTACTTTTTTTCTTTTCCTACCTTTTTCTCCACTTTTTTCACTCTATTATTATAACTTTCTTATAATATTTATATTATAAATTTCTTATAGTAAAACTCTGACTATTACTATTCCAGAGTTTGCACAAATGTCCTAAATCAATATTGGCTGAAAGAATGAGGAAATTTATTTAATTATGTATTTATGTAGTTATTTATGTCTGCCAGTTTAATACATAATAAAGGTTATAGCAGAGGATACAGATAAATAGTCAGATGAAGAGGTACATAGAGTGAGATCTGGAAGAGTCCTAAGTGCAGGAGCTCCTGTCCTTGTGGAGCTGAGGAATGCCACCCTCATGGGCATATGTTCTCCAACCTGGAAGCTCTCCAAACGTAGTATTGGGATTGATTTTAATATTTATTTATTTGAAAGAATTAGGAAATTTATGACATTGTATGCTATATTAAGCATATATATTATACATGATACTTGGTTTTATTTGTTGGTATTAATTTTTAAATATCACACAACCGAGCTTAAATCATATATAAAAAAGAACACTGCCTTAGTAAGAGAGGTTGCCTTAAAGCCCAATATTAAAAATTAAAATTAATACAGTGTAATAGGATGATTACCTGCCAAACCAGGGTTAAAATGAACCAGTCTCCATTTCCACCTCTGCCACCAGTTCACTATACAAACTTTAGCCAGATATGTAACCTTTCTGACCTCAGTTTTCTACTGGAAAATGGAGAAGGCCCATCCAGCATGTCTTCCAGCTCTCTACCACGTCTGTACATGTAGATGCCAGGGTAGCATAATGCCCTTTTTACACACTCTTTTCAGTTAACAATGGAACCAGAAAAAACTAAAAATACACCTTTCCCTCTTGTGATACTCAAGAAATTCAAGGTGACTGGTATAATTAACTTATTTCCTTCGGTCTTGCAAGACCCAGCACACACCCTGGCAGAAAAGCAGTTGTTTTAATTTGCAAATATAGGCACTGCCTAGTTCAATTCAACTTTCTTCCAAATAACCGTCTGGCATCTGTTGACATTGCAGAGGTGGGTCTCATAGTCACCATTTGCTGTTTGATGTATTGTGTATAAAAAGAAAAGGACTCTGAAAAGCAAATCTCCATCAGACTGCATTGGATGTCTAGAACGTGGGTATGCTGAGGCATTCTAAGGCAGATGGAGGCACAGCAGGTAGATAAATGATAACCCTACCCTGAATGAACAGTTGACAAAGAAAGGTCAGAAATGAGGTAATAAAGAAAGCAAGCACAAGGAACACCAAACACCTGTCTAAAAGATGCACAGAAAAAAGAAATTATCTTTCCTCCATAGATACAATGTGGGTGTGTGTGCTGATTTACCAATCAGCAGCTATTTGGAGTTTACACTGTCCATCGTACAAGAGACAAGTTTATTACCAAGCTACAGTAAATATACTGTAATATATACTGTATGTTGTAATCTCTAATCCCAACCTCTAGTCAAAAACAATTTGTTTTATCTTTCTGTCTCAGCCAACAATTTCAATACAGGGAAAAACCTGCTTTCTGTATGGTATCTTTCCTCCCAGGGAATATTTTTAATAAACCTGCACCAAATTAGAGAATATAAAAAGTGTGGTTCATTTATGGTCCATTATTCAGTTTATTGCAATCTATAGTCTTTCCTGTTTTTCAATCAGCAGTGTCTTCTGGACTGTCGTAAAGTTTGCCATGTGTCTAAACAATGGGGGCAATCAAGTTATCTTAGATCGACTTTCATGGCATAAAATCATGACCAAATAGTTTCCATAAGAGGCATCTTGAATTTTGTTCCTCTGAATTTTTCCCCTAAATGGCCACTGATCCAAAGGAATTTGTGAGGAATTCTAGACTCTATAAGAAGTTTACAGCCCAGAATCCTCTCTACCTCCCTCTCTCCCGAGGTTTTTCTAAACCCTGAAGCATCATATCTTGTTCCTTCAACTCGGGTGGACTCAGATTTAAGGCATGCTGGGTCCTCAGTAGTATGGGCCATGGAGGAAGGACAGAAGATAGAACAGCATAAGATAGGAATAAAGTGACTGAATAATCAGTTCTCTTCAAGAGCCTCATTAGGAACAACAAAAATCTTTGTAGAAAAGCAGTCCTTGAAGGTCTGCGTTCTTTTTGTTGCTTTTCCATTAACTATGGGCCATCTTGGGCAAGGTGCCTGAACCTCTGCTTATTCACCTTTAGAACGGGCCTGATAACATACCATGTAGTGTTGTTTGAGGGTTAAAACTGATGAGGGCTTTTAGATTATGTTTAAACTACAAATAGATGCCTAAACATAAGATGTTGTTGTAGTTATAAAAGCAGTATTTGTGCAAGACATTGGTCACCCCTAAAGTTCACTTACACATGATTTATGGCTCATATCTGCACACGACAGTCCAGCCTCTCCACTGGATCTATTCATCCTGATGCTCGTTTTCCTATTTTTTCCTTTCCAGATGCATAAAAACATAATTAATAGCTACCAGTCAATTTGCTTTTGATTTAAACATAATTAGCAGAATGCTATGATGATGGCTTTGCACATATCCAGAACTGAAGCTGAGCTTCCACACTAAGCTTCATTCATTAATTCAGTCTTTGCTTCCTATTTAAATGAATTGGCGTCTCATGGTGTATTTATTCTGATAAACATATGCTGCCACCCATCTTCCATTGCTCAAGTATTTTAAGCTGTTAAATGGGATTTGATTATGTTTAGATATGATTGCATACTCTCTGTTATTGGGTGTATCGGGTCATGGTTCAACAATTACTAAGCCTCTATTATGTAAGAAGCATTAGGAGGGAGCTGTTAAAGTGGAAATATAGGCTTTGAAACCAAACGGAATTGGGCTCTACTTCTAGCTCCACCATTTGCAGTTCTCATTACTTAGAACAAGTTGCTTAACCTCCCTATGCCTGTTTCGTCTTTGGTAAACTTGGAGAATTAATATCTATCTCTCAGGTGAGAACCACCCATTATATCTATCAAGGATCTGGCATAATACTGAAAATAGGGATAGGTACAATGTAGGTAGGGGCGATGTGGGTAAGAATTATTTCTCTCTCAGTTTCTCTCTCCTACACATCATGCATGATATTTATCTGTTTAGAGATGAATAAGTGTTTATTTTCAAGAATTTACCATCTAGTAGAAAACAGAAATAAACACAAGTAATTTCCAGGCAAAGTAGAATTAAATAGGTGCTAAAATAAAGGTTCAAACAAAGTTCCATAGCATCACAGGGTATGTGAATTAATACCCCAAATAGAAAGACTAAACTGACTTAAAAGGCCAGTAGGATCCTAGTAAGTGGAAAAGAGAGATTATACACTTAAGTAGTTAACCCAGAGAGCTTATTCTACCATAGCACCATAAAGAGTTCATTTGTGTCTGCTCTTCTGAGATGGTGACACCATGATACTGAGAATTCTCAGACATAGGTCTCCCTGTCCTTATAGGCCATAGAGGAATTTCTTTAGGTTCTTTTTTTTTTTTTTCTTTTTGCCTTTTGTCATTTTACGGCCGCACCCGAGGCATGTGGAGGTTCCCAGGCTAGGGGTCTAATCGGAGCTGTGGCCACTGGCCTGCGCCACAGCCACAGCAACGCTGGATCCGAGCCACGTCTGCAACCTACACCACAGCTCACGGCAACACCGGATCGTTAACCCACTAAGCAAGGCCAGGGATCAAACCCGCAACCTCATGGTTCCTAGTCGGATTCGTTAACCACTGCGCCACGACGGGAACTCCACGAATTTCTTTAGGTTCTTGATCACAGACAGTTCCCCTAATGTGAGCCAGAGAGAGTGGGATTGTATCAGGCAATCCAAAAAGTCATCTCAGTATCCTCCTGGTGTAGTCAGTTAGAAAGTCTAGCACATGAAAGACAAGAAGCTAAGAATTCACAGGGCATTGTATTTAACAAACATTAGTTGAACACCTACTGTATTGCAGGCATTGTACCTTTCTATCAAATAAATATATAGATGAGATATTAAGTGCATTCTGTATATAAATACAAATATGAGAATTCATTATATAGTGTCATTTGATCACATGGATTGACTTTGAATAGAAATACAAAATGGCAGACTTTTGCATATATGTACCACATCTTAATCCATTCATCTGGCAATATGGTACATATATATAGTGGAATACTATTCAGCCATGAAAAAATAACAAAATAGGAGTTCCCGTTGTGGCTCAGTGGTTAACGAATCTGACTAAGAACCATGAGGTTGCGGGTTCGATCCCTGGCCTTGCTCAGTGGGTTAAGGATCTGGCCTTGCCATGAGCTGTGGTGTAGGTTGCAGACGCAGCTCGGATCCTGCATTGCTGTGGCTGTGGTGTAGGCCGGCAGCTACAACTCCTGTTAGACCCCTAGCCTGGGAATCTCCACATGCAGCGGGTGCAGCCCTAGATAAAGCAAAAAGACAAAAAAATGATAATAATAATGCCATTCGTAACAACATGGATGTAACTAGAGGTTCTCATACTAAGTGAAGTAAGTCAGAAAAAGATAAATACCATATGATATCACTTATATGTGGAATCTAAAATATGACACAAATGAACATATTACAAAACAAAAATAGACTCACAGACATAGAGAACAGACTGTGATTACCAAAGGAGAGAGGGAAGGAGTGGAATGAACTTGGAGTTTGGAGTTTGTAGATGCAAGGTATTACATTTAGAATGGATAAGCAATGAGGTCCTACTGTATGTCACAGGGACCTATATCCAATCTCTTGGGATAGAAAATGATGGAAGATAGTATGAGAAAAAGAATGGATAGGTAGATGATGATGATGATAGCTAGACAAATATATAGACAGATGAGAGATAGATAGATAAATAGATAGATATGTATGTATGACTGTGATAGATAGATGATAGATAAATAGATAGATATGTATGTATGACTGTGTCACTATGCTGTATAGCAGAAATTTATACAACACTGTAAATCAACTATACTTTAATAAAAAAATTTGATTGTAGACTCTTCTATTTAGCAACATTAGACTAGTACAGTAAATAGATCAAGAATGCAGCAGAGAGGGCTTAGTCTACCTCTACTATTTGCTAGGTATGTGAAGACTGTATTATTACAGAGTACAAACAGAAACTATATTCTGAGTACTTACATAATATCACTATTCTTCCTAAGGATCTTTGAAGCATGTATCTCGGTTTCCATTTTCTAGATATAGAAACTAAAGCTGTAAGAAGTCAAATAACTTGTCCAGAGACACGTTGCTTAGAGAGTCTGGACTTAAACCTAAGCTAGTTTTACTCCAAAGCTTGTCCTCCTGAAAAATAAATCATGTTGCTTCCATGCAAGTTAGATAATGTTCTTTTACCCAAAAGTGGAGATAATATGTATGAAACTGATGTGCTATAAATAGTATATAGATGGTTATTATTCCCAGGGGCATTTAGTGCATTGTTAACAAATATTAATATGACCAAGATACAAAGGTAGTAGAACCTTTAAATTTGATCCTCCACAGACTTCCTGTCATGGCGCAGTGGAAATGAATCTGACTAGGGTCCATGAGGATGCATTTTAGATCCCTGGCCTCGCTCAGTGGGTTAAGGATCTGGCATTGCCCTGACCTGTGGTGTAGGTTGAACTTGGCTCAGATCTGGCATTGCTGTGGCTATGGTGTAGGCCAGCAGCTACAACTCCGATTGAACCCTCAACCTGGGAACTTCCACATGCCATGGGTGTGGCCCTAAAAAAGCCAAAAAAAAAAAAAAAGATCCTCCTTTTCTTCTAACCTTTGCATGATAACAGAATGAAGTGAGATCAAATTTATCTGGATACACAGTTAAGTCAACACAATTAAGGCAACATAAGTCCATTATGTTTCCAGAGTGCAAACAGATTTTCTCAAACTAGTAGGGAAGGCACACTTTCAAGTGAATAAACCGTAACCTATTTTTGGTAAATTCAGGAAGGGAATTGTGTTCAAGGCAGAGAAGTAGCAGAGGAGAGAGAATGCTCACTTGAGCTAGGAAAATGACAGGAAAGGAGGGGAAATCACTATAGGTTTGCCAAGGACAAGAAGTAGAATCCCAGTTTCCTATCGCTTAAGGTACAGATTTATTTTGTGCAATTCAGAACACCATCCTATTGCAGCCAGGAGTTAGTCCCAGCTGCAGGTACATTAGACCATCATGTTTTGCTGAGCTCCCCTTTATTCTTGTCAATGTGGCAGAGTCATCAGGGGCCCGGCTATGCAAGGAAAGTAATATGCCAGGACTCCAGTGGAGCAGTATATTGAGCAATGATCCCTGGCCATCACCATTGCTCCTGACAAGCACGTGATGAACAACGGCTTCTCCCATAGCCAGAAGGAAAGGAAGCGACTAAGTAGTCAGCCGCTGACCAGGCTCTATATAACAGGTCAAGGATGGGGCTGGCTGCTACTAGTATAACCTGTAGACTCACCAAAGGGCCTAAAAGGTGATAGGGAGGTGAGATATATGCCTCATTCCCAGAAGAGTTATGTCTAGAGGAATCACCAGTATTTATCCTTCAGCAAGCCAACTCTCGAATATCACCTAAGGCTAAGAACCAGAGATATTTGTGGCGGTTCACAGATGAGGTAGTGAGGTAGACCTACTCTTCTAGGTGTATTAAAGTGGAAAATGACAAATGAGACTCAAGTTGGGGTGGAAAGACCTCTTGTTATATGAGTGCCCAGCATGTGAAACAGGCTTCATTAAACACTGGGGGAAAGGGAAGCTTTCCCCAAGGAAATGTTACCCAAGTGGAAGACAAGGTGGCCAGTGGTGAGAATGGGCAGAGCATCTGGTTTCCCAGCAGAAAAGATATCACGTGCACCCACTCAGAGTCAGAGGGTTGCAAGCTCTTGGAGCCGCAAACCATGCAATGTGTACTGGAGTCTTTCACTAAAGGGCAGAATCAGAGAGGAAGTTATATGCCATCTTTGAAGAAGCTAATGGCAAATGCACTCAACCTGTTCCTTTAAGCTGTGGGCTGTAATCTGAGAACAAAAAGTGAATTACAAATAAATGCAGCATTAGAGCATTACCATAAGGTAAATGTCTTTTACTAGAGAGCTAATTGAGAACTAAATTATATGACGAATACTTTAAGTGCCATTGAATTTCAGAGGGAGGGTGAAAAAGGGAGAAACCTAGATTTATTTAGTTGTGCTTCAGTTATACATTCTCTCTAGGTAGGTTTTTTATCACAGTTTTTTTTTGAAGGAGGAAACTGAGGCTCAGGGAGGTAAAGTAACTTGCCCAGAATCACACAGATAATTGAACCTGAGTTTATTCATTTTTTATTAAGTCTCACTAGAGTGGTCAGAGCAAAGCTTCCAGGAGGAGGAGAAATGGAGTTCTCTAGAAATTCTCCATAGTAGATTTTGATGAGATCGTTTTAAACCAACATATTTAAATGAAAACATTTAATTTCCAGAACCAGATGTAACTGTCTTCTGTATTCCTCTTACACCATCTGGACCTCAGTGGAGGCTGTCTGGTTGGTTTCCTTGCCTGAAAAATGGGAATAATGATACTTAACCCACTGCACAAGGCCAGGGGCAGGGGAAGAGAAGAGTCCTTCTGCTGGGGGTCTTAGGCTATAGAAGAGTGGCTGGACTGGTGTGCTCCTTCTTGGTTGAGAAGGTAGCAATGCCCCCCACCCCAGAATCTATACACCATCATGGGTTTTGCAGCTTTGGTCAGCTCCTCAGAGAAGTTATTCCAGAGTCTGCACTTGGCATCTGGACATCAGTGGAGGCTGTCTGGGTGGCTTCCTTGCCTGAAAAATGGGAATAATGATACTTAACCCACTGCACAAGGCCAGGGGCAGAGGAAGAGAAGTAACCCCTGGTATTGTTGACACAGTGCTTCAAGCCTGGCAAAGTGATCTGTCCTTGTGCCATTGCCGCTAGCAAACAGCCTCCCAGGGAAGCCTGTCCTGTAGAACCTTACCCTGCTCTCCAAGCCAACAGCCTCTGGAGGAACCCAGGCTTTCTGAGAGAGGCCAGCTACCCAGACTTGCTCACAACTCAGAGACCTGCTGTGCTGTCAGCTCAGGGCCTCCTCACATGCTAGCTCCCCCTGAGAAGGGGTGAACCCCATTGGCAACATCAGCGCCCAGCACAAGCTGCCCTCTCCCTCTTTTTACAGGCAGGAAAGAATACCCAAGGAAATTCTCAGTTAACTCTGGAAGGGGCCTCATTCTGACACCTGCCAGGTCTTTTCTTCACTTCGTCACTTTCTATTTTCTTCCATTCCAAGTCCTCACCATTTTTTCTCTCATCTTCATCTGCCTCAGGTTAAGGAGTGCAACAGCATGACTTGGATGGAATTCAGTAAGCCTTAGTGTTAATTTCAGCTTCACTGTTTTTTTTTTACTTTATTTTTTTAATTACTTAATGAATTTTATTACATTTCTAGGTGTACAGCAATCATCACAACCAAATTTTGTAGCATTTCCATTCCCAACCCCCAGTGCATCCCCCTACACCCCAACCTGTCTCATTTGGAAATCCTAAGTTTTTCAAAGTCTGTGAGTCAGTAGCTGTTCTGTAAAGAAGTTCATTGTGTCCTTCTTTTAGATTCCACATGTAAGTGGTAGCATTTGATGTTGGTGTCTCATTGTCTGACTGACTTCACTCAGCATGATAATTTCTAGGTCCATCCATGTTGCTGTAAATGCTGTTATTTCTTTCCTTTTAACGGCTGAGTGATATTCCATTGTGTATATGATACCATTAGACCTAGGGAAAGCGAGTTAATACTGCTGAGTGCATTTTCTTTCTTTCTTTTTTTCTTTTTTTGGCTGCACCCATGGCATCCTGAAGTTCCTGAGTCAGGAATAAAACCTATGTCACAACAGTGGCAGCACCCAATCTTCGACCTGCTGAACCACAAGAGAACCCTTGACTGTCATTTTCTCTACCTGTATACTGTAGATAATAATAGATTTTTTTGTTTGTGTTTTTCATGAAGACTAAATGTGCCTGGTGATGGGCTTGGTGGCTATTATTTGAGACAACACAGGCGTAGAATATTTCCATCATCCTGAAAAGTTCCTTTGTCCTCTTTCCATTCTACATTCCCCAAGAGGTAACCATTTTTCTTTCTTATTGTCATAGGTCAGAGGTTCTTCACTCTGATGTAATCACATTTTGGACCAGATGACTCTTTGTTGCATAGGCTGTTCCATGTACTAAAGAGAATTCAGCAGCATCCCTGAGCTCTACCCTCTAGATGCCAGCATCTGCATCTATAGCTCCTGGCACTGAGTATAACTCAATTAATCTGTCACACCAGGGTAAACCGCCACCCTGCCCATCATTTGTGACAACTAAAATGTCTCCATACATTGCCAAATGTTCCTCGGTGAAGGGTGGGGATTCACCCCTGCTTTAAATTAGTCTTGCCTGTCCTAAAACTTCATATAAATGGACTCATGCAGTAACAATTATCTAGTTGTTACTAGGGACTAATTAATTCATTAAACAATCAAATATGCGCTGATTGGGTAGAAATGTTCTACATTTTGGAGATACAGCAATAAGCAAAGAAAAAACACTAGCTTTCATACCTCCCTAATGGACTACTTTAATAAGTACGCATTTCCAATTAAGTTCCTGCTCTGGGGGCATCTTCCTGCTCATCAGAACCCCTGAAATATCAGAAAGAAGGAAATAAATAAGAGTTTCCCATCAGCCCATAAAGAAGCCCTGGGACAAAGTGTTTAATATTAGAGACACCACTGACTAGGAGACTCCATAAAATTGTGTGTTCTGAACTGTGTCACCCAGGATTCTTGGTTACAAGCAATAGAAATAACTCTGCTTAAGGAAAAAGGAGATTTGTTGGAAGGGTATTAATGAGGGGCTAGAGCAGCTGACTTGGAACAAGGGATGCCAAGCATTGGAACAAACACCTCAGGTCAGGAGGCCATCAAGGACTCAAGGCATCACTGCTACCACCAATGTTCCACCACAGTAAGGACAAGATGACCTCCACCAAGTCTCCATCTGCTATTGTAAAGTGCAGCGTCCTACCTCTTGGCTGTACAAGGAACAAGGACGGGAGCCCCAGACTTCTGGAGTGGGAGACAGGGATTAAACGTTGTTCTCCTGCCAATACCATACACACTGGAGAGGACAGAGATTCCCTCTTAGGGAACTTGGATTCTGGATAATCAGAAAATTGTGCCATGTCCATTGCACATTTTGTCTCTGTGGTGAATGGAAAGATGAAGAAATAGAGTAAGGCCTTTTGTTATCGGGAAAGAATGGACTAATGCTTGATATTAACTGCCATTATTAAGAAGATATTTCCAGTTGCAGTAGGCCTTGATTTTAAATTTAACTGAGAAAGTGTTTTTTTCCAAGAAGATGCTTAGTATCAGGCCTGTTCCACAGAAAGAATGCATTTCTGAGCTGGCTTGTCATCTGTGATTACAACATCCAGGTGCTAGTGTGATGGATGGCAGGCCTATATTTTCAGGCAGCTGTTATAATGCTGCTTAGCATATAAACAGAGAAAAATATTTCCACTCTTGCCATATGTCAAAGGAGTGGTAATTCCCAAAGGCCAAGAACGAGCTAGTAATGCATTTTTCAGACCGATTCAAGTGACCATGGGACAAAGGACTTTTCAAGTTAAGTCTCCAGGCATTTAATAAATGTCAGCTTTTCCACCTTAGATTGAACACTGAAAGAAAAAAAAATACTTAGAAACACAGTCTGTTTGAGGAAAGAGACTGACTTAACACAGAATAACCTAGAATATCAGAAGAGAGGGCAGAAACAGTATGTGTCATTCCAGGGCACAATCTCAGGCTTAGCAATCAGATAAGCTTGGTTAATATCTAAGTTCTGCTACTTAGTAGCTGTAAAATTTGCAGTACATATTCTAAGCCCCAGTTTCCTCATCTGCAAAATAGGACTATAACCATACCTATCTCATATTATATAAGATATGGAAATGATGTGTATAATTTGTTGAGGATGATGCCTGGCATATAGTAAGAAGTAAAAAATGTTACATATCACTATTGTTATAAGATCAAAGGTTTACATGGCTCAAGAACAAAAGTGGGACTTGAGAGAAGAGAAAGAAGATTCCACGTGCATATGGAATGACAGACACCGGGTCATCCCTGGCAAAGATTAATTGAGTTATACTGAGTGCCACGGGTTATAGATGCAGAGATGAATGGTCCATTTGCAAGGAGCTCACATCAAGCAGAAGAAACAAACAAAGCAAAAAGTAAATTAGTTAGAAGGATATTAGAGGCTTTCTATTGGGCTTAAGGTAAATACGGTCAGATAATGACCATTCAAACTGGGGCCTCCAGGGAGATAATCCCATTGAAGATATCCCCTCTGGACTATGACTAAACGATGTCTTTCCTTATTAACCTACAGGTGTAAACAAGGCACTCTGCTTGTTGAGTCTATTTTGAGCCCATGGCGACTCTACATTCCCATCTCTAAATGTTATTATTTGTGAAGCAAGAGCACTAAGTGCCGTGAATTGTGCTAGATTTTCTCAGATAATATCCACAACAGTCCTTCTTGGCTAGTTTCTTTTATT
>PVHT020001179.1:6884523-6895228 GCA_004024745.2 Catagonus wagneri
AAACAAGGCACTCTGCTTGTTGAGTCTATTTTGAGCCCATGGCGACTCTACATTCCCATCTCTAAATGTTATTATTTGTGAAGCAAGAGCACTAAGTGCCGTGAATTGTGCTAGATTTTCTCAGATAATATCCACAACAGTCCTTCTTGGCTAGTTTCTTTTATTCCCTTTTCACAGATAAGGAAGCTGAGGCTCAGAGATAAGTGACTCATGAAAGCATGTCTCTACCATATAAGTTCCTTTTTAATTTGATCTTTACCAAACTGACAGACATTTTTGTCATATTTTTCTCCTGTTTCTTCCTCCTCCAGCTCCATGTTCCAACCATTTTGAACTGGTTTTGATATATACATTAGAGCCAGTATCAGCAAACTATATCCCACTGGCCAAATCTGGTCATCACCTGATTTTATTAGAGCACATCTGTGCCTGTTTGCTTCTGCATTGTCTGTGGCTACTTTCATTCTATGACAGAGTGGAACAGTTGCAACAGAATAACATATGACCCACAAAGCCTAAAGTTTTTACTTCCTTGATCTTACAAGAAGTGTTTACTGACACCTAGAGTTTTCATTCTTCCAACTCTTGCATGTGGTATTCTCTCTGCCAGGTGTGCTATTTATTCTATCAGGATGATGAGCTTTGACTTTTGACTCAAAACCCTCTGAGACTTGTTGATTTCTCAAGAAGTTAATTGCTTCCTCTCTGGAGTTGCCATTGTTCTATGTTTACTTCTATTTTGCCTCCATCCCATTATATTTTGGTTGTACATTTTTAAGTCTGTGTGACCTAAAGACAGCAGCCTTACTTTGCGCATCTTTAAATCTCATCGTGCCACCCAATTCTTTGAACATGCTGTGTTCTCATTTAATATTTATTGAAACAGATTTAAGTTCTTCCTGGCTTCCCTGCTCCCTAGCATATTGTAGCCATATAATGTGAGGATCTCAGAGGCAGTAGTTTTGCTAGAAGGAGGTACGGGCAGCCAGAAGCCAAGATTCAGGAAACATGCTGGCTCTCCTCCTGCCTTTGGACCTCTGGTTTCATTGCCTGAGTGGCCTTGGGAAGGTGCCTTCGCTTGCTCTACAACGGGGTTGGACTCCATTCTCCCTAATGTCCTTCTTACTCTAAAAATTCAATGAGCCAGTGAGGCATTAAGTCACAAACTCTGCTCTCTCCAGTTTAAGTGTCTATGATTACATTCCCAAAGCTATTTATTTTCTCTTATTTATAAAAGAAGATAATAAATTGGCAAGCCACGATGCCTTCTTCTTATTTACATTATACTGGGTTAAACCACTATGCACTCAGCATCCACAGAGAGCTACAGTCTCTGAAATCGCACGTGGCAAAGCCAAACCAGAGAGGGAAAGTAAATATCATTCCATGTTCCACCACCATCCATCCTCACAGATGGCATTTTACAGTCGTGATCAGCTCCAGCCTTTACTTGGAGCACATTCTGCAAACTTGTCTCATGACAAGAGTCACATTAGTTACTTTTCAAGCTACAGATTTTTAAGCCCCTTGCCTGAACTCCTTGAACTTGAATCACCAGGAGGGGTGGGGCGAAGGAATCTATAAATTCACAAGCAGTAATTCAACAGACAAGTTCAAGAATCCTGACTTGGGAGTATGATCCCAAGCCTGAAGTTCTACTGGTTCCTAAGCCACAGAAGTTCATCGTCAACTACGTTGGTCACTTTCTGCAAAAGGAAAGCACTTTATGAAGGGGAGGCATTTTTCAAGCCCTTCTGCAGTGCCTTCAGGTAGGTCTCATTTGCACACCTGCAATTTCCCCTCAATTTTCCAGAATAACATTCTATGAATAATTGCAGTTTAGCTAATTGAATCTGAGAGCACCTGTTTCTTAATCAATATTAATGCAGTTCATGGACACAGAATTTGAAATGAATCTTTCTAGAAGTAGGAAAAGATGAAATTAAAAAAAAAAAAATCTGTGTTCATCTGCAGGCCAGAATGCCATCTGGGAAGATGAGGACAGAGGGCGTTGCTAGACAGGCAAGCACCCTGAGATGCCAAACCCTCACGGGGCTCTCACTGAAGCCACTATTGCCCACTCATCTTTCCTTCATATTTGGAAATAACAAAAGGAAGTATGTGACCTACTTGACCCTAGACCCCTCACTCTTGCCCCATCCTGGCTCTGACCATATATTGGTTTACAGTTTTCCTGCAACTGCAAGCCCTGTATGTCCTGCCACAAACTGTCTCTCTTGATGCTGTGGGTCAAAATGCATTGATACATGATAGCAGTTTCTAGGAGGCAGGAAAAGGGGGTTCCATGACTCCTAGGGACCCTCCTTCAACTCTTTGACCCAAGAACATGAGGTTTCACAGCTTCTATTCCCTCAATAATCTCATCAGGGGTCAGTTTCTCCAGGAAAACTTTCCCATATTTTCATCCCCACATGGCTGGAGCTAGACCCCTCATTTCTGCAATCCCCTGTATTGTACCTCCTAGCACATTCTACTCTGATTGTCTGTTTACTGACTCTCCCTTCCAAGTGGAAGCAGAAACAGTTCACCTTTGGGCTCCCATTCCTATCACAAGGCCTTGGGAAAATGTCACCTCTTTACAACTTCAAGTGGAACACATGATTGAGCACTGGATTATTTCCTCTGCGCAAAGGTGTTAGATGTGATTTTACAGCTATGAGGGCTATTATTTTGTGGTCAGGGTGTGTTTTCTGCAATCTCATCTAAACTGATGGAACAAAACCTTCTAACAAAGTGTGAAATCTTCATCATCTGTATCACCTAGAGTGGCCCTGTCCTTAAAAAGCTGTCTGCAAAGTCCCCAGGCAATGACTCATACTCTTGAACCTGCCTACAAGCCCACAAGCCAGCCAGCCATGCTGACTTCCAAAAAATACTGGGTCTGAAGGACTTGTAGGCTATGCCACTCTCCTCCTCTGATATCACTGGAGTCTTCAGAGAGTCCCATACGGACTCTGTCTATGGGTCTCATACTGCGTTTGTACCAAAGGGTTAGGACACAGAGTTGATGGATCCCAGGAGACTCAGGTAAATACTGACACTCACTTCAGTTACTGGGAAACTTTTAAGTATGGTTTTGTTCAATTTAGGAGTATGAATCTAATTTTTTAGTCATAAGTTTTATGAACTCTAAACACAGATCAAGTATTTCCAACGACGATTTGGTGTTTGTTTAGACTGAGATGTGTAAGTATAAAATACACACTGGATTGTGAAGATTTAGTATTAAAAATCATGTAAAACATTTCAATAGTAATTTTCATTTTGACCACGTTAGATGATAATCCTTGAGATACATTAAGCTAAACAATATATATACTTAAAGCTAATTTTACCTGTTTTCTTTGCCTTTCTTAATGCAATGACTAAAAATTTTTTATTACATGTGTGGCTCTCATTATATTTCTAACAGATAGTGCTAATTTAAGATGTGTCCTAGCAAGATCAAGTACCAGGTACCAATATTAGCCTGGTTACTCACCTTTATTGACCATCTTGACTTCCCCATGTCATATCTCTTTCCCATACTGGCGTTTCCAAACAAACACTTACCAAAAAAATTACTGTACTGGGGTTTCAGAGTGTGCTTTGGGAGCATCCCAAACTAAGATATCTAAACCATCTCCATTGCAAAGAGATGAGTCTCTATTTCTAACATCATATTTAGACTATTCTAGTGGCCTCCTGGCTTCTGTTCTTACTCTGCTCTAATAAACTATTCTTTACACAGCAGCTATAGGGTATATCAATGAAACCCAAATCTCAATGTATTTACTCTTCATTTAAAAACGTTCAATGCCTTCCTGTTGATCATAGAAAAAAAACACTAGAATATCCTAAATCTGACCCACAAGACCATGTATAATTGGCATACCTTGTCAGCTCCATCTTGCCATGTGCCCCAGTTCCCTTCCATTTTTCTATTTCAGCCACACCTGCTTCCTTTCGGGTTCCCAGGTACCTTGCGCTAGGATTATTTTTAGCCTTCTTTGCAGAAATGCTTTGGCAAGTCTCTACCTGCTTATCCTATCCTTCAGAATCCAGTTTATGTCCCAGGGCTCAGAGAAGACATCCTTCAATTTCCAGAGTATGTCAGGACCACTGTCATATATTCTCCAAGCATTATGTACTTCTTTGCCTAGTCCTTATTACAATTGTGGATTTAATTGTTGAATGCCTTTCTCTGCCATTAAAATATGCTTGATGAGGACTCTTCATTTGAGAACCTATGCCCCAAAACATAGTAGACACTCAATAAATATGTGGGGAATAAATAAAAGAACATCATCATTATTGATTAATTTAATCTTGGATTTGATTCTTCTCATCTGTGTTGACAGGGACTAAAAATGTACACTTTCTATACCACAGCCTACATCCCACATGGTTTAAATTAAAAGATAATCCTAGGAGTCAGATAGTTGGAAACTAAAATGTCAGCTTTATTAATGGTGAAAACTGTGTTGCAGGGCATGGCTAAGGTGTGCTGCAAAGTGAATTTAAGAACATCACCTACCCCATTGCCCATACACTTGACCTCACCAGGGACAAGTCTTTACCACAGAAGTCCCAACATGACCAAGAGGAGCAAACAGTGCACCCCTTCTGTGGGTGGGCTGTTCTGAGCAGAGAACAAGGCACCAAGCTTCACAGGCCTACCTCTGTCTCTCAAACTCACCAAAGAAGTCAGCCCTCTCTTCCTTGGGAAGGAGTAAGACAGTGATAAGGGACCAGAAGTGTTTTTCTAGGAAGAGTCCCTCCTCATGAATTGAAAGACAAAGGGAACAAGGGTCCACCCAAGACCTAAGAATCTGCTTTCACATAGTAAGAGAAGGAGAATAAACACCATTGTTGGGAGGGTCAAGAAATCTTGGTATGTGTAAGTACTCTGAGAGGTGCTGGGAAAATAACAGCTTAAGCTGTTATTAAGAAACTTTACACACATCTAGGCTAGATGGCATCCCTCTTCCTTCACCTTTCTTTAAAAAATGAAACAAATAAGATCATTCATTGTCTGAGAAACCAGGACACTGGCCAATAAATAGCCTTGAACCTAGAAGGTAGCCATAAGTGAAGCAAGCTTTCCACTCACCCTATCAACCCAGTATTACACTGTCACCCCCACTTAACGGAAGTAATAGCCAAACAACGTTGATTTAAGACTAGGAGGAAGAAATCCAATTTAAAAATGTGCTAAAGTCCTTTGAAAATTCATAAGTAACAGCTAAGGATCTGTTCTTGTGCTTAAATTCTGACAGTCTGACAGCTTCACTAGTTGAACTCTTTTGAAAAAGTAACTTTAAAACTCGCACAAATTGCACCTTTTATATTTTAAGTCACACAGGCAAGACAACATGATTATTCATTACTTTGGATAATGTTCTTGACAACAAGAGGACACTAATATCCCCAGCCCTGCACCAAAGTAATAAGAAGCCCCAAGAATCAGAGAGAACAAACAAGCAGAACCCCTTCTCCATAGGAGAAGAGAAAGTCCTGTGCTTTGAAATGTGTTGGGGCCTGGGGTATCACCTCTGAAAAGACAGGTGTGTGTTTCTGGCTCATAGCTGATCAGTATGCTCAGGCAGAAGCTAATGAAAGACTGGTCTCTCCACTAGCAACTGAGAGGACTTTGATATGCTTTGTGGTGCAAGTATCAATTGTGCCTCTGAGAGTTCATAAATGAGTAAGAAAAGGTATGCAAGATGCAGGAAACATACAGATGAAAAATCCAGCAGAATAAAATGGAGGTACAACCTGAAAACAATAGCTGCAATTCAAAGAGGATGTATTATATGTTCAACGCTGTGCTGAAGCAGGTGTCACGGGATCCTGAGGGAGGTACTATCGTTCTCATTTTTTAAAGGGGGAAAAAGGCATAGGAAGGTTATACAATGTTCCCACTGTCACACCGATTGTAGGAGATAGAACCAGGATGTGGACCCTAATGATCTAGCTCCATAGACCCAACAATCTTCTTCCTTGTACATCACTCTGCAGAAATCTAGTGACTTCTCCACCAGGCTGTGAGCATGTTATCTTTCTGAATGTCTGCTTCATTCTTCTCTCTGCATCTCAGGCAGAAAACGACCAGCCTACAGTTCCAGAGTTTCTATCCCCTTTATCTAAGAGACTAACCCAGACTAAATCTGGTCATAGTCTTTAATTATTAAGAGAAGAATCCAAACCGCCCAGCTTCAGTAAGAGATCCAGACTTAATGAAATCACCTATGCCTAACGGTGGCAGCTTGAAGCTTAAATGTGGCTTCCAAAGTGTGGTTCTACATACTGAGGACATTCTCAGAGGTTCTGGCTTTACTTCGGTCCAAAACCAACCGTTGCCTCCTCTCAAGCCTTGCAAATCACAGAATCTCTCTCCTCCACTAGGTTATTCAGTAAACACTTACCATGTACAAGACCATATGCCAAGCACCAAACCGTATGTATGTTCAAGGAACTTACAGCCTAATTGCAGAGATCACTTAGGTGTGCAAATAACACAATGGTGTTGTGTATGAGTGCTGTGTATAAGTGTGTGTGTAATTTAAAGATTCTACATGGTCTAAGAATTCAGAGAAGGGAGACCTCACAAGCAGTTCTCCCACAACTGTCCCCAGATTAATGATGCTATTGCTGGTGAGGTAGAAAAAGTGTGGGCTTTGGAGTAAAATCACTGCGTTAAAGTTCCATTCTGTTCTGTGACAAGTTGTTTAACATTTTTGAGTCCCTCTGCTCTCATTTGCAAAGCAGGGATAATACCACCTATCTCACATGACAGTTATTAGAGTTAAATTGCAAGATTGTGTTAGTAGTTTCAGTGAAAAGAAATTACTTCTCTCTTTTCCCCTCACCTCCTCCTTCCTAATCCCATAGCAGCTATAGCCCTTGCCTTGTTTTAACCTGCTCACCTGGATATGTATCTGCCTCTCCACCTTTCCCATTTGTGAATTTGTCAAAGATTTAGTTCATATTTTCGTCCCCTTGTGGCCTGAAATACTGCAATATAAACTGTTAGAGTTCTGTATCAAAAACAATAGAGTTTAGGAAACTTTATTTTATATCACTTTTTTACCCCATATCACTCAACACTTTCATTCTATAATCAAGTCCTTATGCTCATTTGCATGTATTTTCAGATTTGTTTATAATTTTTTATTTGTTGTGTGGGACTCAAAGCAGCATACTAGTGGTAGTAGTAATAGTAATACTAGTAACTAACAGTCAGTAGTAACTAGTGCTAGTATCTAAAGATTATTAAGTAATTACTATATCAGGCACTATTCTAAGTATTTTTACACATATTACCTTACTTAATCCTCACAACAAACCAACAGCTACTATTGTTCTCCCCAAATTACTGATGAAGAAGTTGAGACACAGAGAGTTTAAATAGTGTATGAGAATGAGAAAGAGGAAAAGAAGTAGAAGGAGTGACAGAAACATAGCAGCGATGAAGAGCCCTCCATGTAGTATCACTTGGATGGCATTAAACCCTGATTCTGCAAGCAGCGTGACCACAGACCAGTCACTTCAACTCTCTGAGAGCCTTGGTCCTCATTTGTGAGATGGGCTGCCTGCTCTCACATCAGAGCTTTCTGTCTGGGAGCCCTAGGAGAAGGAGCATGTGAAAGTCCTCTGTAAATAAGGAGCAATAGTGATGTCAGCCAGCTCAGTAATGGCCAAGTCTTACCCTACTGATTTCCTCCCCTCCTTGTTCCCTCCACTATCTCAGGACCCAGGAAAACATGGGCACATAGCACATGCTCAGTCAGTTCTCACTGAATGAACCAGCAAAGAGCCAGCGCCAGCTGATTGTCACTTTTTCTAATATAGGAAGAGTAAAGGGGCAAGGCTGAGACATGGTGCAATGGGTGTCCATGACAAAAGGGGGAAAGCAGGAACTTCAAAGGATTCCAAGGGATGATGTGTTGCATGAAGAGTCAGAGAGGCCCCAAACTCCTTACAGCTATTACGTACATGGCACTGCACTCTTGAATTACTTCTGGGAAGTGATATAATAAGGAAAAGGCTTTACAGCTGGACAAGCCTGGGTTGGTGACTTAGTTTCATTACCTTCTAGCCATGTGATCTCGGACAGCTCAATTATCCTCTCTAAGCCCCATTTTTCATAACTTTAAAGTAAATATAACATTAATACTAGCTCATAGGATTGCTGTGATGAGTCAGTAGGATTCTATGCTCAGTGCAGGGCCTAAAACATTGGAAGAATTCAATACAATTTAGGAAATATTAGTATTAATGTTTGTAATATTATTTTGTGTTAGATTAGCATAAGCATTAGTTTTAATGTTCATATGATTTTGTGATCCTTCAAGTTCTCAGAGGTCTTTGTATCTTATTTGCTTTGGTTGTTTTAGGATCCTTGGTTCCTACATAGTATATGGAAAGAACCTGGGATGTTATAGCCACACTTGGTAACTGACTGCTCGTCACAGATAATTATGATTGAGAGAACATGGAAGTCACACCTCCAAGATTTTATTTGGGAGGAAGTTTCCGAGATCCCCTGTCTAGCCCTCCTACCAGCTCCTTCAGTAATTGGCCTTAAATTTTTTTTTTAAAGCAGCAACTCATGACATCAGACCAACATTGAAGAGATCTTCTCTTAAAGCACAAAAGGGCCCTCTCATTTTGCTCTCTGTTCACACTGCTATTTGATTACCGCCTGAGAGGAAATTTGGCTTCCACAACTGGACCACCATTGTCTTCTATTTTGCCCCTACTTCACCTCCTCTGGGAATGAGCAATCAGTTACTTTTCTTAGTCAATGATCTTAGGATGCACTAGTGAGTGCCCAGGAAATCATATTTAACTTATTAGCTACAAGTTGAATGCTCTTACTCTCTGGTCCAGTTAAAACAGGGGAAAGACTAAATCTGAATCCTTGATGCCTCAGGATTCATTTAAAGCTGTACCCAACCTCTTTTACATGTAGCAATTCTGCTAGATTCAGATCAGATTTTATTTCCTTCAGGGACACTTGGACACACACACAGGCCCTCTTTTATATACAGATGGTCCCCAACTTAGGATGGCTCAACTTAACGATTTTTCAGTTTTATGATGGTGCCAAACCAGTATGCATTCAGTAGCAACTGTACTTGGAATTCTGAATTTTGACCTTTTCCAGGCTGGTGTGATATATATGCAGGTGCAGGACAACACTCCCTTGTGATGTTGGGCAGGGCAGGGAGCCACAGCTCCTAGTCAGCCACATAATCACCAGAGGAAACAACTAGTACACTGACAAACGTTCTGTATCCAGACAACCATTCTGTGCTTCACTTTCAATACACTATTCACTAAATTACAAAATATGTTCAACGCTTTATTATAAAATCAGCTTTGCATTAGGTGAGTTTGTCCCACTGTAGGCTAGGGGAAGTGTTCTGAGCAAGTTTAAGGTAGGCTGGGCTAAGTTAAGATGTTCTGTAGGTTAGGTGTATTAAATGCATTTCAACTTAATCATATTTTAAAATTATGATGGATTTATCAGGATGTAACCCCACTGTGAGTCAGGGAAGATCTGTATTCCAACAGCATCCTTTGCAAACCTCTGTTATGAAACTTACATCTTCTATATAATTATAGATTTACTGCTCAGTCCTCACCAGTCTACAGGGACTCACTCTTTCATCTTCATATTTCCAGTCCTAGCACACTGCTTTCTGCCTGCTTAAGAAATGTTTAATGAAGGACCCAATTTGTTTAATGGTGGCAAAGTCCTGCCTTCAGCTCTCCCATCCTACTAGCCTGCCATGGATTCTGAGATATTATCTCTAAGAAAGCCATCCACCCATTTAAAAAGACTATGTACAGGAGTTCCCTGGTGGCCTGGTGGTTAAGGACTCAATGTTGTCACTGCTGTGGCTCAGGTTTGAATCCTGGCCTGGGATTTCTGCATGCCACAGGCACAGCCAAATAAATAAATAATAAAAAAAAATTACAAGACTATGAACAGGCTAAATATTAGTCATCCAAATATTATTTTCTCATTGAGTTGCCTTAACAAATGGCAAGAACAGATGGCACTCAAGACATGTTGTCATTATAAAAGGATAAAAATGTTTTTTTAATTTTTTTTTTAAAAGAACGCACACATAACTGAGAGCAGTCCTGGGAAAGCTGGTGTGGGAAGAAACACTGTGCTTTGACTTTTTCCTGTTCGGTCTTGCCCTGTCATCAGTTTTCTTCAATGGCCCTTTTGTTTCTATAGCTGTGATGAACTCTCAAAATTGAGTTCTGAGACAAGTCTGATTTTCTTTTGTTCTAGGAGGAAAGGAACCACGATTACACACCCATTATGGGCCAAGTACTAGCTACAGTGCAGATTCACAGGGCTCCTGTCCGCATTCTTTTATAAGAATTAATGAAATCTTTCTATAAAGTTAAGGCAATGGCAATGAAGAGAAAGTTGCTATGATCAGATTGGATTTGATGTAATGCCAGACACTGAAATTTAGAGTCAAGGACCCTGACCTCATAAATGTCCCTGCCTGTGTTAAGTACACGACATCCTCCTTGCAGAAAAGACCAGGGAGCAATTTTCAATAGAAAGCTAAGCACTAAGATCAATAGAGCAATATTTTATGAAATTCAATTTATCAGAAGATTTGACGCTTTAAAGATGATGGAATGTCTTCTTTTTTTTTTTTTTTTTTTA
>PVHT020001179.1:6896228-6934249 GCA_004024745.2 Catagonus wagneri
TTGGGAGGAACCAGATTTTTCCCAGAAATGGCCACCTCCAGAGAAATGCAGGCTGCTGAATGTCCCCAAGAGCTTCACCTCCAATGCCCTTCCCCCACAACAAGGCACAGTCCCCCCTGTTTTCTCAGGAGATCCTCCAGGAATTGCAGTCAGGTTCCACCCAGATTCCTCTGGAGACTGCTTTGCCCTGGGACCCAGTGCACGTGAAAGTCTGTGTGTGCCTTTCAAGAGTGGGGGTCTCTGTTTCCCCCAGTCCTGTGGAGCTCCTGCACACAAGCCCCTCCGGCCTTCAATGCCAGATGCTCCACGAGCTCTTTCTCCCTGTGCCCGATCCCCAGGCGTGGGGTTTTGACGTGAGGCTCAGAACTCTCAGTCCTGTAGCTGAGTCTCCGTGATGCAGTTACTTTCCAGTCTGTGAGGCTTCCCACCCAGGAGGTAGGGGGTTGCTTCTATCGCATAATCGCCCCTCCTACCTCTTGATGTGGTCTCCACTGTGTCTTCTGGAGCAGAGTATCTTTTTTGGAAGTTTACAGTCCATTTGGTTGAAGGTTGCTCGGCATTTGGCTGTATTTTTGCTGTTTTTCGGGAGAGAAGTTGAGCTCCAGTCCTTCTATTCCGCCATCTTAATCCTGGAATGTCTTATTTATTGGCAATCGTGGAAATTTCAGGAATGTTTGGTGCAGTGAATACTAAAGCCCAAAGGTAATTTGAAATTTCCTGTCCTTGAAAGAAGACAATGATGGAGAGTTGCTTTTGAAAGCTGAATCTCAATCCTAAACCTTCATAGCCAAGGTTCTGGGCCCAAATGAAAGTGTCATTTGGAATGAGTTTTAAGGATTGCTTCTATCAAATGTAAACTCAAAAACAAATAAAAAACTAACATATATTTACAAGTGGGTACTGCATACAAAAATATTAGCCTTTCAACTTTATCCCCATGCCAACCTTTTCCCAGATGAAATTGAAATAAATATCAGGTTAAAACTGACAATCGCTATATGCAGTGTGGTATCCTGGACTGGATCCTAGAAGAGAAAAATGATACAAGTGGAAAATCTGATAAAATCCAAATAAAGTCCGTAGTTTAGTTAATAGTGATGTACCAATGTTAATTTCTTGGTTGTGACAAATATACAATGGTTATATAAGATGTTAACATTAGAAAAATCTGAGTGGGGTATACGGGAACTCTCTGTACTATCTTTGCAACTTTTCTGTAAGCCTAAAGTTATTTCCAAATGTAAAGTTTATTTAAAAAATTTAAGAGGATCAAGTCCAGAAATCACTGAGGATGATACATGAAATACAAAATGAGATATGGAATCCATCCAAAGACATGAATATGGAGCTCCTTCTCCTGTTATTAGCTGTCCCTGTGGCTAATTTCTTAACCTACTTGGATCTCAGTTTTCTCGTCTCTAAACACAGACACAATTAAACCCTCTTCATGTAATTATTATAATGATTAAATAACAGAACACATAAAGCAACTTTGCAGAGGGTAAATGTTCAGTGAACATTAGTTAACTTTAGTCAAAGGCTAAGACAAGTTAAGTGTCAAAAGCCAAAGAAGAGATTTTTTTTTTTAATAGTGGGAAATCCTCGTTAAGGCACCTCCCACAATTTCTGGACAACCAGGAAAGTCCCATTCAGGACAGAGAAAGTTGACAGGCACTGCCAGAGTTGCCCATCAGGGACCTCTGGCAAAAGTTTGCATAAGGTTGAATTTGGCACAGTCCATTTCTTACCTTCAGTAATTACCCCCGATTCATGTATTATTATTATTTCAATCCTCTGACTCATGTAAAAATCCTTTTTTCATAAGCTTATTTCCAAGTTACTTGAATAAACAGCAACTTTGCTTTCCTAGATAAGTTCCTTTGTAGATAAGAATTACTTCAAGGGAAAGAATCCTGATTCTGTTTGTACCTTATTTTTTTCTTATCTCTGTCAGAGAAATAAATAAAATAAGCAAAAATAAACAAACTGACATATTTATTTACCTTCTCATCTGCTTTGAAAGAGATAGTCAAGTAAATTAAATGTCAGTTAAGGAAAGTGCAGCTCAGAGAAGCTGAGCCACCTGCCCAACACCACCCAGCTAAGAGCAGAGGAGTCAGAGCTTGACCCTGACTCATTCTAAGAGCTGTTCTCTCTCCTCTGTGTTTCCTGTCCACTGCACTGAAATCAAGTTGTAGAATCCTAATGAAACTCATCTTTCCCACATGGTTTTTCCCTCCAAAGCGGAGCTTCCCAGTATGATTGGGTAGCATGTCAGAGGACCATCCACTCCTGCATGGAGACTTGTGAGATTCATTCCATCTACATCTATATTTAAATCCAGCTAGGTACATTTTCACTCTTGGATGCAGCTTAGAGGATCAAGCAGTTCAAGCAAGCTTGACTAAGGAGTACTTGCTCTTAAAGGAGCCACCTCAATGTGGAGCCCCTTAAAAGAGACATTCATTGTGTTGGATGCCCTTGTCCCCATCACCATGAAGTGCCTGGTTCTTCCCACACTGCTTGGGCAACCCCAGATTAGCATGAGTTCCCAGCACCTATTCTTGCTTCTAAGCCTGGGTCCCTTTTGTTGCCCAGAACTCCTGTTTTTTTTATTGGGTCCTGTTTACCTTACCTAAAGGATCCCCTGCCTTTTTAGTCTGGATTTCACACTCAATACTTCCTTCCTGGTAGTTACCTCAGCTTCTTTTTTCAGGTGTGATTTCAGGGTTCTCAGACTTTCGTAGGTATCCATCTGTTTGTCTTTCCTGAGGCATCTCAGTCCTCCAAACCATATCCCAGAGCCCTCCCAGGTTCCTGACTTTCCTGCTCAATTGTCTGAGCCCAACACACACACACGCGCACACACACACACGCACACACACACACTCACGGAGAGAGAGAGAAAGAGAGAGAGAGAGAAAGCACTGCCTGATTTGCAAGTATTCGTTAGCATTAAATGCCAAGTTTCAGGAATAACCAGCCTTCTTGTTACAAGTAAATCGGAGATCGCAGCATTAATGCAGTAATGGAAATGTAATGAAGGAATTTATTGTCCCTGAAAGACATTATCTGCCACACAAACCCCATGGGGTAGCTCCAGACAGTAAGTACAGCTCCACGCCTCTAATTCCTGTGGCCCATAATTATCTCAGGAGGACCGTGACCCTGCAGTTCTCGCTATTAAAAGTATATTTCCTTACAAAATGAACTGTGCTTTATTGAATTGCATCATTTTGATCACTGGAAATTGACATATTGGGCTCATTAGCCAGGAAGTTGGATAGTTAATTTATGAGATTTCCTCAGATCCTGTCCCAGACCACTCATCGAGGGAGCTAAACAGCCCACAATGAGCTGGAAGAAGTTACTCTGGCAGAGTTGCATTATATATCTCCCATTACAGAGATAATGAACAGAAAACTTCCCTGGTGCAAATACTGCTTCCCGCCCCTTCCCCCCCACCTCAAAATAACTTTGCTTTATTGCAACTTGATACTATTTGATGGGTACAGTCTTATTCTGCTTATTAGCACCATTTTTTGTTTAAAATGCTCCAACCGCTGAGATGAAAAGGTGATCTGAGTCTTTGCCTTTATCTTTAATATTTAAAACTGTTCACACAACCTTTTAAAAATCAAATATTGATGCTGCTACCTGTTGTTCTTCAAAGTAGAGCAATTAAACCGCAGACCCCTCATGGCAAGCCTGTCTTTATTAGAAAAGAGAATGGCGATGTTAAGGAGGCATTTCTTTCTCTCTCCATGGAAATCTGGGAAGAGCATTTGGCTCTTATTAAAGGAAAGTGCTGAGGCAGACACCCAAACATACCTAGTAGGCAGGCTGACAAGGAATACAGAGATGCAAGAAGCATCCTCAAAGTAGATTCTGCAGAATGGTGGGGCGCCCTTGGAAATATATAGCCTCCTAGGCTCTCAGCCAGTTTGCCCACAGGAGGCCAGCTTCCTTCAACCTCTGCAACCTAGATTCCTGGAGAACATTGGTCTGGACAACGAAATGGTTCCACAGTTCCCTCTAGTGGCTGTTCCCAGAAGCTACAAGCATTATGCAACCTCATCTGCAGTCAGCAGTACACAACTCCAGGGCCTGCCCTGTGCCAAGGACCAGGGATACTGAGGTGACTAAGACATGCAGCCTATTCTCAAACTCCCCTTGGAGGAGAAAATACATAGGCAGATAACTACAAACATGTGTTTATGTGTTTATAAAGCTCAGTATGCCATGGGAACACAGGACAGTATCATCACCAAGCCAGTGGAGTCTCAAAAGACTTTGAGGAGGTGATCTGGAAAGATGAGAAGGAGCTCTCCAAGCAGAGGTAAAAGAGACAAAGCTCAAGGCATGACTGTGTAGGGCCTGCTGTGCCACTACAGGATTGTAGGCATGAGCAATTAGGAGACAATTTTAAGAGTTTAGTTGAGATATTGTTTATTATCCATTTTAAAGATGTACATTTACTTTGCATATTTTTACATCTCCTTGAGATGTCCTTTAGAATGATGGTGTGTTATTTCATTTGTAATATTTTCTCTTTTCATGTTGGGACATATGCATTTTACAAATCTATGGCATCTGAGATTTGAGGGAATATAGTAAAATAAAGGCTGAAATTAGGCAGTGGCTGGGGGTAGAAAGAAAACAACAGCATAAAAAAAGGGACAGAGCAAGATGAGGGACAGAGAGAAGGAGACAGATTATAGAGGCTTTTAGAATGTGCGATTTTTTTTTTGTAATTGTTGAATGACTGTATGCCAGAGACAAAGAAGAGGAGAGTTCCTCTATGGAGTGTGTGTGTGTGTGTGTGTGAGTGTGTGTGTGTGTGTGTGTGTGTAGGTAAACGATTGGAAGAAACTAGTAAAAATGGGTTTGGCTGTATTTCGTTATGCTGTGACTGCAAAAGGGCATTACATACCAGGTGCCATGAGATCACTTCACTGGATAGAAATCTGCACAGGTTTTCACTGGAAGCAGGAAGGGAGAGCATGTGGGAAAGAATTAGATGGTTTCTTCTGGGCTCTCTGGGGTTAAGATTTTCTTCTGCTTATAGGAAATAGGAGCACAGCATTACCTTTAATTTTCTCTAATTTATCCGGTGAATACCCTCTCCTGTTTTCAGCTGCTTCAACTATACAAATAACTTTTGAGCCATTCAGTATTTTTTGTCATGGATGAGCCTGAAAAGTACCATTTGCTTCCCTATTCTGGATACCTGGAAGCCAATTTTAGGATCTGCCACAAAGAATCTCCACCCTCTCTGCACACACACCCCACTGGCTTCCTTCAGTAGGCATTTTCCTATATTAGGAACCCAAATTGGCTGATATAACTGTCACTTTGGAGCCATGAAATAGAATATCAGGTGCGTAAAACTGGGCCATGTATTTCTGAGATATTGGTTATTACAGTATTTATCTTCTCATCCCTAAGGTGAGATTCTAGCTGGTGCAGTGCTGTCAGCTACTTAACCATTTCTTTGGGGTTTTATTGGCTGTTGATTTCTAGATTTTATTCTTATTAGTCAAAGGCTTGGGGAAGAGGGAAAGGAAGGTCAACAGGGGTGATGATGCTGGTGGCAGTAGTGATAGGCATTACAGAGGAGGGAAAGTGGGACTTCTCAGATATAAAAATGTGGGAGATCAGAAGAACCAGTATTAGGGCAGAGCATCCCAGCAGGAAATCATTTTTTAAGAAAAGTGTGGTTTCCTAACATAATTTCACATTATGTGAAAGGAGTAGTATAGGCATGCTCTTAAATCCTTCCTCCCTTGCTTGCTGACTTGGCAACGTAGACAAACCTATGAACCTCTCAGGACCTGGTTTTCCTTATTTGTGACACAAAGAACCTCACAGCTTTTGCTAAAAAGTGAAGATGACCTCTGTAAGCAGTAGAAGGGAGGCTGTCACACCTGTTCACAGATATCCTCTGTCACCCCCACCCTTTGTTGCTCCTATCTCAGTCACTCCAGGAATACTCACTAGTTCCTTCTTCCCTCCCCTCTGCACATCTTGTGATTTCCCACCCCCAGGTCTACGTATCTCTGGACATCCACATCCTACCCATCTCCAAGGCTCATTTCAGATGCCAGCTTCTCTGGGAAACACTGCTGGCACTTCTAAACAGAAGGCATCTCTCCCTCCTCAAATCCATAACCGTTCAGTATGTGGTCCACATGGACTCTTTCACGTATACCCTCGCTGACACTCACAGCGAAGTGACATATTTGCCCTTGCTGAGCCTCAGTTTCTTCATCGAAATGGTGATAATAAAAATATCTGCTTCCCATGGCAGTGGGCAGGATCGAGTTGCAAATGCATGCAGAGCAGCAGACGACAGACTTCAGTACATGGTTGTGATGGTGATGTAATTGTAGTAGTAGATCTAGATGTGACCTCTAGGCAGAAAATGCAATTTCCTTGGTTGCTTGCTTCTAGAGAGGATGCATGCTGTCTCTAGAAATTAGGGTCTTTTTTCATGGTCACCTCTCCCTTGTTAGGGACTGCAGCAGTAAATAGCTGTGGTGATGAATCCAATAAAATAAGTACATCAGGGATGGAGTCCTGTTTGAATTTCAGTTGTGGGTTATATTTAATTATCAGCCAAAGGCTCTGAGTCTTCCTTCCATGGCATAGAGAATGCTCTTTACACTTGCAGAGCCACTGAAAAATGCAAAGAACATGAAAACTGGGCAATAACGTAAAGTCTCAGATGCACAGTTGTTAACTGACAAGTTAATAAGCTTTGATGAATGAAGAATAAGTGACCTTCATGTTGGGAACAGAGGCCGTCTAATCCAGGGAGGAGACGAAGCAGGGGGATGGCAGCATTTGGGAATTCTTTCACGATCTCTGAACAAATACACCTGTGAGCAAAAAGTATCCCACTTTTATGTCTTTGATCTTCTCAGCTTACTGCATGATTTTCAGATTCAGCCAACTTAGGAGGAATATTAAGAGGTTTATAATTTAGATAATGGGACATTATACATTCTTAGTAAATAGCACTCAGCCATGCATTACTGGGTTTCAAGGACAGTAGATTCCAAAGACCAACCCAGGCAACTGTCATTTATCTGCTCTCAGGCAAGGCTGCCCCATAAAATTTACTATATGAGTCACAAAAAAAGGAAAAGGAGAGGAGATGGAAAGAGAAAAGAAAAACCTGGGCAGATAGGGAGCTGTGTGTATTTGGGTGGGAAACAGACACAAGTGACTGACACTATATTCCTAGTTTATTCCTGGGGTCTAATGCTCTTCAGAGTCTAGCATCTCCAGCAGCTGTCCAGGGGCCTGCTCCTGCAATAACAGGAGCATGAGGGAGAACAGATTGGGAAAGAAGACTGACTAGGCTACATTGTCCAATATGGTAACCACTCAGCACATGTGGCTATTGAGTACTTGAAATGTCGCAAGTTTGAATTGGAATGTGTTTTGAGTGTAAAATGCCCACTGAATTTCAAAGACTTATTATGAAAAAGTAATGTAAAACCTGTCATTATTAATAATTTTTCCATAGGTTCCCTGTTGAAGTAAAATGTTGGATATATTGGGTTAAATGGCATATGTTCTTTTTTAAAGCTTTTTTTAAGTTTCATTAAGTTGACTTACAATGTTGTGTTAGTTTCAGGTGTATAGCAAAATGAAATATGTTCTTAATGGTGATTTTACTATCTCGCTTTTTCTTTAAAGGTAATCACTACAAAAATTTTACATTGCAAATGTAGCACGCTTGCTATTTCTGTGGACAGCTGCTCTAGACTAGCTCCTGGGCCCACATCATATCCATTGTAGCACAGCCAAGATTTAGTGTCATAGGTGATTGTCCATGGAGTATCTTATTTCACTTTAAGAAATCATGTTGTTTACTTTTAAAATTCAAAATATACCAAAGGACACAGATGGAAAGTGAGTCTTGTGCCCCTTTGTCCCTCCTTTTCCTGATTCTTCTTGGCTTCTTCCCCAGAAGCAAGCATCACCTGTGTCCTCTACACTCCTCCAGGGTTACCCAGGAAATGACACTCCTCAGCATCCCCATGGCCTCCATCCTTCCCTGTTGTCTCACACCTTGCTTATCTCACTATTTATGTTCCCTGCTGACCACTGTGGGCATTTGAGTATGTCCTAGAGGGTAGCAGCTTATGATAAACAAGAGTCCATAGGGGCAAGGACACTGTGGGAGATAAACATCAAATAATTAACTTGCATACAGTGATGTGAGGAAGGAGCAAAGGGACTTATTCTCTAATTATCCTCCAAACATTTGCTATTTCTAATTTCTTTGAAAAACTGGCATCAGGGATTCTCACACGACCAGTAGGACCAGGGACAGCCACATGGCTGAGTGTTAAGAAGATGGTCTACATGCTCTGCTAGTGCCCGGGTGCCATTGAATCCCACCAGACTCCCCTAGAAGGCATTTTCCTCTGTGGAAACCAAATAACTGGAGATAGTTATTTGCCTAAAACCTTATGAATCAAGGATTGAATTAAATGACATTAAGCTAGCAATAACTTCTGTAAGACAAATGTTAGCATGTTAATTAAGGTGGCCTAACCTTGAATTTTCAGCTTAAGGGTAAACGGTGGTCTGAAGATGAGTTACTGTATAGCTCGCTCTATATATTTAGAAAGAGCTTTTATGCTATCATCTTTATAATTATCAAAGCAACTCCTTAAGGCATGGAGGATGGGGAAAGGATAAAAAAAATTACTCTGCATTACTGTGCCCCCCTACCAGCCTTGAATTGGTTAAGATGACCATTAAAGGCAGCAATTTCCTGTGTCCCACCTCAGACCTGCTGAGTCAGCCCTGGGGTAGAATTTGGGCCATATCCAGATATGGTGCTCAGAACATCATCTTGTCCATTTCTTTGCAATTAACAGAAATCATCTAAGCATTGTTCAGCTACTGGGGATACAGCAAGATACAGGAAATTTAAATACAAATAAACATGCCTACATTATTTTTCAAAAAAAAATAGATATATTTAAATTTATAGGAGTGTACTCAACCTAAGCTTGATTTGGGGTGGCACAGAAAGCTGAGGTGATTCCCCAACCCACAAAAGGAGCAGAGGAGCAGATATTTCCATGGGGGCAGTACTGGGGTCAATTAGCCAAGACCACATTGATTCTGGTTAATTTATCCAATTGGTCACTCACTAAAGAGCCCAGAAATTCGGATACAGACAACCAACAATGACAAGCTTGACAAGAACTCTGCAGGCACTCAAAGGCTGGAAGGCTAAGATTTAAAGCAGATTTCTTTTCCAGCTAAGGAATTGGAGAACTAATCCTGAAACCGAAACTGAACCATGGTGAAACAGATGAGTCCTGCATGTCAAGGGTTAAGAGAAACACAGTGAAACAGAAAGAGACCAACTTTGAAATCAGATTGTCTTCATCCAAACTCTGACTCGTTAACCCACTGGCCAGGTGACTCTCGGCAATTTGCATGACCCTCTATGTGTCAGTTAACTCATCTGAAAAATGGGAAGATCACATCTACCTTGCAGATTTTGTGCAAGTATTTAAAATGTTCGTAGAGCACCTAAGGAGATGCATAAGACAAATTACTAAATTTAAATTTTACTCATAATATTAAATTATTAAAATGATATTAAATTAATAAAATCATTGGTTGGTAACAGCAGCTCAGTAAACAAGTACTACATAGGACTCACACTGGAAAACTATACACCAGGGCAAGAGTGGAAAAACTCATTCCAGACACCTCTCGCTGGTGTCCCCCCCCTGGTCTGACTGAGCAAACCTGGGGTGTAGGTAAAGGGCTTCAGTGCCAACAACTACGTGAAGCAAGAACATGCCCAGTCTAATGTCAACCACCTACCCATGGTCCCCTGGAGCAAACTGGAGGGTAAAGAACACTCTCCTTATGTAGCTACACCCTGGTGGATCAGGCAACATCTGTCACACCTGTTCTCAACTCCTCTTGTTATTACCACTACCAGCAATCATGCTCAAGAGATGCTTTCCTGCAGTGGTGCTAAGTAGTATTCCTGAAGAGTCTGAATTCAAAGATACCATCTGTTATTTGAAGAGTCAATATTATCATACATAGGTTCAATTTTATCTTAATAATAATAATAATAGGATTAATGTAATAATAATCAGCACATTTGATCATTTCTGGGTTTTTTTCCCAATATTGACTCCAAAATTCAAGTCTCTTCATGTAGGAAAAGCAGAGTGACTCAGATGGATGAGATAGAGAAATATGAGTAATAATTGCATTCTTAAGGAGGAAACCTCTATCTTACCTACAGGGTTAAGAGTGGTGTATGAGATGCTGGAAGTATTTCTTTAACCCTCCTATGCAACTCCACTATGGCAACTCAAAGCGGGTTATTCTGGTCCAGTTCCATATATTTTTTTACGCATATCTCAGTCACTTCCTTCATAACTGGTCCAACCCACAAGCTCCAAAAATTTAGCTTCCCATTCTTTCAAAGCTACATTGCAAAAATGCCTGCTCCATATCCTTTACTGCCATCTCTCCTCTCAACATCTAGTTGCCTCCATTTCTACTCAGTACACTAAGATCTACACAGCATAAAACATCTGGGCAAGCACCAAGAGGAGATCCATATTCAGATAAATGATATCATGTCAAATGGTGTGTCCAGATGTCAAGCTGAATTTTTTCTGTTTTTCTATGGGCTATGGTATTTGTGTATCCACATATTTAGTACTCTAGCATTTCTAACTCTACATCAGTATGCTTCTGTACCATCTGTGTAAAATAATTTAAGGAATAAATAAAAGAATAATAGGAAGGGGAGATGTGTTGCACAGAGCAAGAAACAGTTACTTCGTTGATTTCTAGTCTTCAGTCTGCCATTAACTTGTTGTACAATCTTAGATAAGTCTCAACCTTTCTGTGTCCAAGTTTCCTGGTTTACTGAGTAAACAGTTGGGGTTGATTATCTCTGAAGCCCGTTTAACTTTAAAATCTACACTACCTTAATTTTGCCTGTCTATGTATACGCCACACTGCAGTGAGACCAATAATTTGACTACAACTGCTTCTGCCACATTGTTTGTTCTTGCAGTGTTGCCTCCAGAGTGCCTATATGAGCAAGCAGTCCACTGGCTTCTTGCATTCGGCCTTAACAAATCAGCCCTTTGAGCTACATTTTGAGCTAATCTGCAGGAACCCTGACTAAATGGTGTCCTTAAATCTCTTTGGCTCACTGATTACATTCAAGGAAGACCTATTACACACCTCAATAGAGCGGTCAGAGACAGACGACAGGAAACCTCAGTTGCAAAGAAAGGACACCCAATTTATATGACATGATTGTTGAACCTTCTTCACTAATTCCTGTAGGCACTGAGCCAACATTGTGCGCTCAGTCATCCAGTTGCCAAGCCAACACTAGGACAGTCAAGTATGACCCATTTCTAAACTGCCACCAAGTGTGGACTGGGATTCCCCCTGCTGCCCAGGGTCTAGAAACCCCCGAGGTTATTCAGGCCACTCGTGATCAAGCAGATTAAACCCAATCTGGAACATCTGTGTGGACACCATATTTGGCCTTTAAGAGTTTATCCCCAGTCCCAGAAGCTACATATACAGTAAATGATTTCCTGAACACTCTTTCTGCCCACTTCTGACCTATTCTCTTTTAAAGGCTCTAGAATTTGGAATTAAACAGACCAGGGCTAGATTCCAGCTCTGTCAGAGTTTGGATGCAGACTGTCTGATTTCAAAGTTGGTCTCTTTCTGTTTCACTGTGTTTAGGTAGAGTCATGTAACCCTAGGTGAGCCTCTATCTCTTTCTCTGTGGAACATGAATGACAATGTCTCCCTAACATGAGCAGTGCAGGGATTAAACGAAGACACAAGTGCAGGGTCTATCACACACCACAATCACTGCTGCTATTGTGGATGTTACAGTTGGAGCCATCAGCCCAATGTGTTCATTCAAATTCTAGAAAAGCAATATGCTCAAGAAGACTGTATCCTAGAGGCAAGAGTGCCAGCAAGCCTCTGCAATGAGTGAGTGGGGCCTCTGCCATCTCCATCTCTAGAAAAATAAAAGACCATTATTAAAATTCTACAGTTTACGAGGTCACTGAGAAATGGAGTGCAGCATTTTTAGGGTAGATTTAAAGTTGTTCTCTGAGACAGCAGGAAGACCATGAGTTTTGGGTCATGAAGTCTTTTTTTGAGTGCTAGTGCCCTTGCTTGATCTTCTTATTACCTTGAGTAGATTCTTTAGCCTCTCTGCACCTAGTTTCCTCATCCAGAAAGTGACATGCCATCTGACACATGGTAGATCCTCAAAGTCTGTGGATGCCCTCCACCCAGCCTCTCCCAACTGTACTGAGAATGCAAGTGGCCCTAGTACGTGTCAAATGGCCAGCTCTCTCTTTCACACAGCTGAAACTCTGTTTCCTGATACTCTGTTTCCTGATACTCCATTTGTAGAGTTACATTTCCATGGAGGCTCTGGGGAGTTACTTCTGAGTATTTAGAGGAGATTTCAGTCAGACTGCCTTGAGAGAGAATACAGTGGAAACCTCACATAGGCTTTGCATCACACCAAACAAGTCACTACTTATTGAATATTTGAAGGTAAGGTTTACTCAAGCTTAGCTGTCCAAAATAAATATCAACCCTACAAATGCTATTACCATTAAACCAAAACATTGTCAATATGTTTATTTTGTGAATTGAGTCTCTTTTAAAAAAGATACACTTCCCTTTTTTTTTCCAATCTGGTAATAGGAAGTTCGGCAACATGAGGGACTCACATCAGAATCATCTCTGAGGTCCCCTGCAAACTCAAGTATAAATCTACCTTCTTGTGCATATAGTTTTTGACAAAAAACATTAAATTGTTTCTTTATAATTGTTCTATAACTCAGACATGCATTATTATAAACTGGTTCTCCTTTCAAATGACTGATGTTTAGAAAACAGGTTTAATATAGCTGACTTTAAATTATATGACATGGAAAATATATAATATTTTATACCAATCTGCTATGTATAGTTTCAGCATAACTGATTGAGGGTGATTGAACAAAATATAGTGAGGAAAGCAAATTGGATTTGAAGGTAAGTATGATGGTTTATTTTATGTATTAAATTTGCTGGGCTACAGTGCCTGGATATTTGGCCAAACATTATTCTGGATGTTTCTGTGAGGGTATCTTGGTATGAGGTAAGCATTTAAATCTGGACTTTGAATAAAGTGAATTTTCCTTCATAATGTGGGTGGGCCTCATCCAATCAGTTGAAATCCTGTGTAGAACAAAAAAAACTGACCCCCCTGGAGCAAGAAGCAATTCTGCAGTAGTTGACCTTAGGACCTGAACACAGCATCAGCTCTTTCTTGGATCTTCAGCCTGCCAGCACTCCTACATATGTTGGACTTGCCAGCCTCCATAATCCTATGACCCAGTTCCATAAATTAAATCTCTTTCTACATGTATATACTGATTTTATTGATTCAGCTTCTCTGGAGAACCCTGAACACTCTGAACTCTAAACCACTGGAAGGTTCCTATACTATCAGCACAGATTTGAAGGAAATGTGGAAGAAGTGTTGATTAAGTCATCAGTTGTGCAATCTAATAGTTCTCAGTAGTTAGAAGTATATACAGGCTCTAGAGCCAGAGACATGCAGGGTCAGCAACATGAGGGTATGGCTTCCTCACTGATGGAATGTTTGCCTCAAGACTGGAAAGTGCCGCAGAGGCTGAGGAAGACAAGTATGCCGGTGGGAAGACTCCACTCCATACAGGGTTGGCCCCAAATATCCCCATCCAAGAGGAAGTAAATGGCATGGGTTTAAGAACCAAAATGGGTTTGATGCTGGGTTTGGTGTGGAAGAAACCGTGAAGATTAATTAAGTTCAGGTTCAGTACTTAGCATCATATCTGACACCAATTAAAGATTCACATCAAGATGCCAACTGTTATAAACAGGATTGTTGCTCATTTTCAAAGAATGAAAATTCTCCTTACCTTAAAAGCATACTGGCTGAATTTATTTCCCTCTAATGCAGCAGTGTCAGCAGAATGAAAGAGGAGATGAGTCCATTAATAAGAGGTTCTGGCTCATCTCAAGCTGCCACAAAGCACAGTATCTGTTATCCAAGAATAGCCAATTTCACAAAATAAATGAACTGGGAGTAAATTTTTTGCTTTGCAAAAGCAAAGTACATATTGCTTTTAGACCGTTTCAAGTTATCAAGATAATATTGATTGACATACAGTCTTGACAGGCACATTTGTCTGGAGCATCTGTTACCTCCTCCCTCAATGCTCCACCTAGTCTCAAACTAGTGTAAGTGTCTGTAAGTGAAGAAACCAAGGGACTTCTCTGACCTTTAGGTTTCTCCAGGCCTTTTCCTGGGGTCAACTTCAACAGCCTGTAGCCTAGTGTCCTCTCTAGTCTTCTATTTTCCTGAAAAGAGTCCTGCTGCCTCTGTAACTGTCAAAGTCCTGCATCTCCAGCCTGGAGAAGAAATGAAAATCCCCAACATATTTTCCATCTGAAATAAGCTGAGATACTTGCATTTGCTCACATCAAGGTAATTAGACATGAACTCAGAAGACCCGTGTTTTCCACCACTTCCAGCTATACAATTTCAGACAAGTCACTGAGCATTCGTCAACCATACTTACTTCTTTCACAAAATGGGCATTGCGTCTCTCATCTCCTTTTGCAGTAAATTAAAATAAAGCAAAAATGTGAACTGTGTGGCAGCCAGAGGCAACCTGGATATCCCCTGCAACTTCAACTTCTCTATTCAGCTCTGTTTCCTGGTCTACATAATAGAATTTTTTCCAACATGCTGTGCACCAAAGTAGTTCATTGGAAGCACTGTAATTAGCAATACAGGTAAAATGGCGCTGCTGCAATGTTAATTACTTCAGTGCAGATGTACCATTAGATATCATACATAATGTTGTCAAGCTTTTATTTTTAAATTAAAGTGCAACAAACCGTACCCTGGCTACATAGCTTTTTTGGATTAATACAAATTAATGTTATTTCGCTGTCTGGAGGAAGGGTGAGGGCATAGTGGTGTTGGCTCTTACTGTAGAAACACAAAAGCAAATTGCAGAATTTCAGATGGATTCCCCAAAACCTCCTTCCCTTACTCTGGTCTCTACATAATGGCTACTGTGAGCTCCGCAAGGGCAGAAACCATGCCTGGTTTTACTCACCACAGCTCTTTGCTTACAGTCAAATGAATGGAGGGATGGATGGATGGATGGAGTTGGAGCCATGTAAGAGGAAGGAGTCTGAAAGAATGGAGTAAAAAAACTAGAAGGCACACTGGCTTAGTCCCGATTACCCTGGTTTCATGTTTGCTTTGTGAACTTCAAAATGATTTTGGAAGCTTCCCACATCTGGAGCTTTAAAATCCAAAATGAGAGGCAAGCGAACCAACGTAATGCAAAAGTCAGTAAGAACTCTTCTTTGTGACTTTTGGAAAGCAACACTGCATTCAGCCAGGCTATGGGAAGTGGGTAAGATCAGCACAGGTCCCTCAACATCAGCTAGGCACCCATATATTGTCAAAAGTTAAGGAAGGAAGAGAATGAAAATGTTTGATGATAGATACAGATATAGATATATCAACTTACAAGAAATTTATGAGATAAATTTTTCTCAATTTTTATGTGCGTAAAATGCACATCTTAACCATTTTACTTGCACATTTCAGCAGTATTAAGGATATTCATATTATTGTGCAACCACCATCTATTTCCAGATCTCTTCTCATCTTGCAAAACTATAACTCTATGTCCATTAAACAAGAACTCCAATTCCTCTCTGCCTCTCAACCCCTGGCAACTACCATTTTACTTTCTATTTCCATTATTTTGACCAATATACCTCATGTAAGTAGAATCCATTTACCTTTACTGATTGGGAGGGACTTGCTTCTATCATTTTTGTATTTATTTTCTATATGCTTTACAGTTTTTATCCCTCATGTTCATCTGGGAAATTTTCTTATCTCTATTTTACTGTCAAGGAAATTGAGGCTTCAAGAAATTAACTGAACTACCCAAGATCACCAAGGGGCACATTGGGAAACTTTTGTCTCAAGAGTCCCTAATCATTTTATATACTGTCTGTCACTTGTTCTCTAAGTACTGGTAAAATAGAGACACGCATAGGACATGGTCCTTGCCTGACTTCAGTGGGCAACAATTTTCTTAGAAAAATTGAGAGGATTTTTAGAAGTGCACAGAAACCCAATATTCTGGCCCACTGGGACACAGCATATATCCTATAAGAATTTGAAGCAGCTCCTGTTACGTAACCTTGTATACCATAGGTGCCCATGGATGTTGAATGTCATTGTTCTGTTCTTAATGTTGCTGGAGGTAATCTAATACCCAGCCCTGCTCTGTGGGAGCTACTCTCCACAGCAGATGGATTTGGTAACAGGTAACAAACACATTACAGTGTACATGTTAGAGTAACACATCATTACAAGTGTGTATGCCCTTTAACCCAGAATTTGTCTAATAAAATATCTCGGGACTACTAAAAATATCTATCCATAAGAATATTCATTGAAGTATTTTTATTGAATGAGTCTTTAAATTCTATAGTGATTTATGATTTTCAAAAGTTTCACACAAATGATTTTATATAATCTCATAAAAACACTTTTTTCCCACTACCCCTATGTTGTCCCTCCCCCTAGTGGTATCCACTAGTTTATTCTCCGTATCTCATTGCAATATTTTTTGACAATAGTGAAAAACTGAAGGGGCTGTAGAAATTCAGCAATAAATAACATATTTTTACAGTGGAATATCATGAAACCATTTCAAAGAAGAACAGTTAGTAACCCAGAAATAGCTGTGTGACTAAAAATAACATATTAATTACATATTATATATTAATATATAAATGACATGTAATAATATATATTAAATATATTAAATATTACTGTTATATATTTCATATATTAAATATATATATTTAAAAATTTATAAAATTATTATATATAAAATCATATATATATAAATCAAACCATGTTATCATAATAAATATCATTGCCCCCTCTCATGAATACAGCAAAATCACAACTAATTGCTGAGCAACCATAGACAAAAAAAGACTGGAACCTACCAAGAAAAAAAATTCTACATCCAAAGAAGAGCCACAATAAAACAGCAAGAGGAGTGAATTTGCTATAAAATCAAATCCCATACCCACTACCTGGTGATGACAAATGAAGATAATTACATCACAGAGGTTCTCCCATAAGAGTGAGAGTTCTGAGTCCCATGCTGGTCCCATGGGGGTCTGGCATTGGGAGAAGTAACCCCCAGAGCATTTGGCTTTGAAGGCCAGTGAGGCTTGATTGCAGGAGCTCCACAGAATTGGAGAAAACAGAAACTCCACACTTGAAGGGCACACACAAGGTCTTGTGTGAACTGGGACTCAGGTCAAAAGCAATTACTTCATAGGAGCTTGGCCCAGACCTACCTGCTGGTCTTGGAGGGTCTCCTGGGTAGGAGGGCAGTGTCTGTGGCTCACTGTGGGGATGAGGACACTGGGGTCAGTCACTGGCATGAGCTCTCTCTTGGAGGCTGCCATTTTGATACCAAGGACATAGCCCCACCCAAGAGCCTGTAGGCTCCAGTTTGGGGTGCCTCAGGCCAAACAATCAACAGGGCAGGAACACCGTCCTAGTCATCAGCACACAGGCTGCTTAAAGTCTTCCTGAACCCACAGACACCTCTATACACAGCCATCTTAACATGGCCCTGCCCACCAGAGGGACAGGACCTAGCTCCACATCAGTGGACAGGCACCAGGAAGCCTGAAGAAGCTTCTAGAACAACCTCAACAGGGGTCAGACATCAGAAACAAGGGGATCTACATTCCTGCAGCCTGAGATACAGAAATCTAGACAAAATGATATGGCAGAGAAATATTTTCCAGATGAAGGAACAAGATTAAAATCCCAGAACAACTAAGTGAAGTGAAGATAGGCAATTTACCTTAAAAAAATAATTCAGAATACTGATAGTAAAGATGGACCAAGAGCTCAGAAAAAGAATGGAGGCACAGATCAAGAAACTACAATAAACATTTAACAAAGAGCTAGAAGATTTAAAGAACAAACAGAGATGAACAGTAACTGAAATGAAAAATACACTGGAAGGAATCAATAGCAAAATAAATGAGGCAGAAAAATTAATAAGTGAGCTGGAGGACAGAGGTAGTGGAAATCATTGCCACTGAACAGAATAAAGGAAAAAGAATGAAAAGAAATGAGGACAGTCTAAGAGACCTCTGGTACAAGATTAAATACACCAATATTTGCATTTAGAGGTCTCAGAAGGAGAAGAAAGAAAAGGCCCAAGAAAACACTTGATATGATAGTAGATCAAAACTTCCCTAACATGGGAAAGAAAAACAGACACCCAAGTCCGGGAAACACAGAATACTGTATAAATTCAAGGAGGAATATACCAATACACATATTAATAAAATTGACAAAAACTATCTCATTAAAATATTGATATAGCTATGAATGTGAATGGTATACATACCAAAATATTAATGGTGATTATTGATTAATTGTGGAACTGTGGCTGATTTTTATTTCCTTGAGCTGTTCTATAACTTCCTAACCATATGTAATGCCTGTATATTATCTTAATAAGTATAAAATGTAAATTCCACTTCAAGATGAATGATTTGTCAAACATAACCCATGTCTAGTGATTTTACTGTAAAGAAAAATCATGAATTGGGATAAAAAAGGAAGAAAAGCTCCTCTTATGTCATACTGACTAAATACACATTTATTTGAGACTGAAGAAACAGGAATAGGATCTTCAACAGAGATCACTGGGTTGTAAGGAATAGATAACTTAAGAAAAAAATTCCTTCTAAGATTTAAAGTAATAGAGAAAGTACAGCAAAGACCTCGTGAAGAAACCGAATCAAAGAGGTGCAAAATGTTTCTGAATGTGAAGTAGTTATTCTCTCCAGTTTTCTTTCTCTTTCTGCATGATTTCCTCCATCACTGTTGGCATAGCTGCTTCTCTATTCTCTTGTTCTGGTATGGTTTTCCAGCTGCATTAGCAGGTAGGCTCTCTGAGCACCATGTAATTTCCTAGTTCAAGTACTAAACAAAGAATGTCCAGAGATTCTGTTGATAGTTCCAAATTAATTGATGAGCTCCAATGATTTTCTGGTAAAGTCTTTAGGATTTTCTATGTATAGCATCATGTCATCTTCAAATAGTGATATTTTTCACCTTTACCTTTCCAATTTGCATTCCTTTTATTTCTTTTTTTTCCCCTTCTGTTATGGCATGGCTAGGACTTCCAAAAACATGTTAAATAAAAGTGGTGAAAGTGGACATCTTTGTTTCTTACTGCTCTTGCTGGGAATTCGTTCAGGTTTTTCACTATTGAGAGTGTTGCTAGCTGTGGATTTGTAATATATGGCCTTTACTATATTGAGATATATTCCCTATATTTCCACTTTCTGGAAATTTTTATCAGAAATGAGTATTGAATTTTGACAAAAACTTTCTGCATCTAGTTAGATGATTACATAGTTCTTATTCTTCAATTTAGTAAGATGGTGTAATGTACTGATTGATTTGTGACTATTAAAAAAAAATCCTTGCATCCCTGGAATAAATCTGACTTGACCATAGTGCATTATCCTTTTAATGTATTGCTGGATTCAGTTTGCTAGTATTTTGTTGAGGATTTTTGCATATATAATCATCAGTGATATTGGCCTGTAATTTCTTTCTTTCTTTTTTTTTTTGGTGGTGTCTTTTTCTGGTTTTGGTATCAGGGTCATGGTGGCCTCTTAGGGTGAGAGCATTAGTGTTCCTTCCTCTGCAATTTTTTGGAAAAGTTTCAAAATAATAGGTATTAACTCCTCTCTAAACATGTGAAAAATTCACCTGTGAAGCCACCTGGTACTGGAATTTTTTTTTGCTGGAAGTTTTTATGTCACAGTTTCAATTTCAGTGATTGGTGCATTCATCTCTAATATTTCTTCCTGGTTCAGTCTTGGAAGACTCTGCCTTTCTAAGAATTTGTCCATTTCTTCTGGGTTGTCCATTTTATTGACATATAGTAACGTCTAATAGTCTCTTATGATCCTTTGTATTTCTGTGACGCAGTAACTTACTCTTTTTCATTCCTAAATGTATTGATTTGAGGCCTCTCCCTCTTTTTACTGATCTCTCTGACTAGTTTATCAATTTTGTTGATCTTTGCAAAGAACAGGCTTTTTGTTTCATTGATCTTTTCAACTGTTTCCTTTGATTCTACTTCCTTTACTTCGGCCCCATTCTTTATTATTTCTTTCCTTCCATTCACTTTGGATTTTTTGTTGTGGTTCTCTTATCCTTCTCTTTTTCTTCTTCTTTCTTCTCCTTTTCTCTAGTTGCTTTAGGTGTAATTTCAGGTTGTTTACTTAAGGTTTTTGTTGTTGTTGTTTCCTGAGGTAGGTTTGTATTAGTATAAATTTCCCTCTTAGAACTGCTTTTGGTGCATCCCATAAGTTTTTAGATCATTGTGTCTTCATGGTCACTTATCTCTGGTGTTTTTTGATTTCCTCAATGATTTCTTAGGTGATCCATTGATAGTTTAGTAGCATATTGTTTAGTCTCCAGGTGTTCGTGGATTTGGGAGTTTTTTTTCTTTTCTTTTAATTACTTAATGAATTTTATTATAATTATAGATGTACAAAAATCATCAAAACCAAATTTTATACCATTTCCACCCCAAACCTTCAGTGCATCCCCTCACCCCCCACCTTGTCTCATTTGGAAACCATAAGTTTTCAAAAGACTGTGAGTTAGTATCTGTTCTGCAACGAAGTTCATTTTGTCCTTTTTTTAGATTCCACATGTAAGTGGTAGCATTTGATGTTGGTGTCCCATTGTCTGACTGGTTTCACTTCACATGATAATTTCGAAGTTCATCCATGTTGTTATAAATGCTATTATTTCATTTCTTTTAATGGCTGAGTAATATTCCATTGTGTATATGTACCACATCTTACCTATCCATTCCTCTGTCGATGGGCATTTAGGTTGTTTCCATGACGTGGCTATTGAATTGAGTGCTGCAATGAACATTGGAGTACATGTGTCTTTTTGAGTCATGGATTTCTCTGGACACATGCCCAGGGGAGGGATTGCTGGATCAATAGGTAATATTATTTATAGTTTTCTAAGCAATCTCCATACTGTTTTCCACAGTAGTTGCACCAATTTGCCATTCCCACCAACAGTGTAATAGGGATCCTTTTTCTTCACACCCTCTCCAGCACTTATTTTTTGTATACTTTTTTAATAATGGCCATTCTGGCTGGCGTAAGGTAGTATCTCATACTCATTTTGATTTGCATTTCTCTAATAGCAAGTGATGTTGAACATCTTTTCATGTGTTTTTTGGCCATCTGTATGTCTTCTTTGGAGAATTGTCTGTTTAGATCTTCTGCCCATTTTTTGATGGGATTGTTTTTCTGGTATTGAGCTATAGATGGTATTTGTAAATTTTGGAGATTAATCCCTCATCAGTTGATTCATTTGCAAATATGTTCTCCCATTCTGTGGGTTGTCTTTTCATTTTTGTTGGGGTTTCCTTTGCTGTGCAGGAACTTTTAAGTTTAATTAAGTCCCATTTGTTTATTTTTCTTTTTATTGTCATTACTCTAACAGGTGGATCTGAGAAGATATTGCTGTCATTTATGTCAGAGAGTGTTTGGCCTATGTTTTCCTCTAAGAGTTTTATAGTATCTGGTCTTATATCTACATCTTTAATCCATTTCAAACTTATTTTTGTGTGTGGTGTTAGGAAGTGTTCTAATTTCATTCTTTTACATGTGGCTGTCCAGTTTTCCCAGCACCACTCGTTGAACAGGTTGTCTTTTCTCCAATGCATATTCTTGCCTCCTTTGTCATAGATTATTTGACTATAGGTGCATGGGTTTAATTCTGGCCTTTCTATCCTGTTCCACTGATCTATATTTCTGTCTTTGTGCCAGTAGCATATGGTTTTGATGACTGTAGCTTTGTAGTATAGTCTGAAGCCAGGGAGCCTGATTCCTCCAACTCCATTTTTCTTTTTCTGGATGTCTTTGGCTGTTCTGGGTCTTTTGTGCTTCCAGAACAAACTTTAAAATCTTTTGTTTTAGTTCTGTGAAAAATGCCCTTGGTAGTTTGATAGGGATTGCATTGAATCTGTAGATTGCCTTGGGTAGCATAGTCATTTTGAGAATATTGACCCTTCAAATCTAAGAGCATGATATGCCTTTCCATCTGTTCATGTCATCCTTGATTTCTTTCATCAGCATCTTATAGTTTTCAGAGTACAGGTCTTTTGTCTCTTTAGGTAGGTTTATTCCTAAGAAATTGATTCTTTTTGATGCAGTGGTAAACGGGATTGCTTGCCTAATTTCTCTTTCTGATCTTTCATTGTTAGTATATAGAAATGCAATTGATTTCAGTGTATTAATTTTGTATCCTGTGACTATGCCAAATTAATTGATGAGCTCTAACAGTTTTCTGGTAGAGTCTTTAGGATTCTCTAGGTATAGTATCATGTCATCTGCAAATAGTGACAGCTTGACTTCTTCCTTTCCAATTTGGATTCCTTTATTTCTTTTACTTCTCTGATTGCTGTGGCTAGGACTTCCAAAACTGTGTTGAAAAGCAGTGGTGAGAGTGGACATCCTTGTCTTGTTCCTTATCTCAGTGAAAAACCTTTCATCTTTTCACCATTGAGAATGACGTGAGCTCTGGGTTGTCACAGATGGCCTTTATTATGTTGATGTAGGTTCACCCTATGCCCACTTTCTGAAGGATTTTTATCAGAAATGGGTGTTGGATTTTGTCAAAGGCCTTTTCTGCATCTATTGAGAGGATCATATGGTTTTTATTCTTCAGTTTGTTAATGCCGGGTATAACACTGATTGATTTGCAGATATTGAGAATCCTTGCTTCCCTGGGATAAATCCCATTGATTGTGATGTACAATCCTTTTACTATGTTGTTGGATTCAGTTGACTAGTATTTTGTTAAGGATTTTTGCATCTATGTTCATCAGTGAAATGGGCCTGTAATTTTCTTTTTTGTGTGATATCTTTGTCTGTTTTTGGTATCAGGGTGATTGTTGCCTCATAGAATGAGTTTGGGAGTGTCCCCTCCTCTGTAATTTTTTGGAATTGTTTCAGAAGGATAGGTGTTAGATCTTCTCTAAATGTTTGATAGAATTTACCTGTGAAGCCATCTGGTCCTGGACTTTTGTTTGTTGGAAGTTTTTAATCACAGTTTCAATTTCAGAACTTGTGGTTGTTCTGTTTATTGCTTCTATTTCATCTTGGTTTAGTCTTGGAAGATTGTACTTTTCTAAGTATTTGTCAGTTTCTTCCAGGTTTCCATTTTATTGCCTTAGAGTTGCATAGAGTAATCTCTTATGATCCTTTGTATTTCTGTGATATCCATTGTTACTTCTCCTTTTTCGTTTCTAATTTTATTGATATGTGTCCTCTCTCTTTATTTATTGATAAGTCTGGCTGAGTGTTTACCAATTTTGTTGATCTTTTCAAAAAACCAGCTTTTAGTTTCATTGATCTTTTCTATGGTTTTATTTGTTTCTATTTCATTGATTTCTGCTCTGATCTTTATGATTTCTTTTCTTCTACTAACTTTAGGTTTTGTCTGTTCTTCCCTCTCTAGCTGCTTTAGATGTAAAGTTAGGTTGTTTATTTGAACTTTTTCTTATTTCCTGGGGTAGGCTTGTATTGCTATAAACTTTCCTCAAAGAACTGCTTTTGCTGCATCCCAGAGGTTTTGGAGTGTTGTATCTTTGTTGTCATTTGCTTCTAGGTATTTTTTACTTTCCTCTTTGATTTCTTCAGTGATCCATTGGTTGTTTAGTAGCATGTTGTTTTGTCTCCACATGTTTGTATTTTTTGCCATTTTTTTCTTTTTGTTTATTTCCAGTCATATAGCATTGTGGTCAGAAAAGATGCTTGGTATGATTTCAATTTTCTTAGTTACCAAGGCTTGATTTGTAGCCCAGGATGTGATTGATACTAAAGAATGTTCCGTGCACACTTGAGAAGAATGTGTATTCTGTTGCCTTTGGATAGAATATCCTATAAATATCTATTAAACCCACCTGGTCTAATGCTTCATTCAGGGCCTGTGTTTCCTTATTGATTTTCTGCCTGGATGACCTGTCCATTGCTGTAAGTGGGGTGTTAAAGTGATGGTGTTGTTGATTTCTCCTTTTAAGGTTGTTAGCAGTTGCCTTATATATTGTGGTGATCCTATGTTGGGTGCATAGATATTTAAAATTGTTATATCTTCTCCTTGGATTGATCCTTTGACCATTATGTAGTGCCCTTCCCTGTCTCTTAAAATTTTCTTCATTTTAAAGTCTATTTAGTCTGATATGAGTATTGCTACTCCAGTTTTCTTTTGATTTCATTTGCATGGAATATTTCCTTCCATCCTCTCACTTTCAGTTTGTATGTGTCCCTAGAAGTGAAGTGGGTCTCTTGAAGACAGCATATATATGGGTCTTGTTTTTGTATCCATTCAGCTAGTCTATGTCTTTTGGTTGGGGCATTCAGTCCATTAACATTTAAGGTAATTAATGATAAGTATGTTCTTATTGCCATTTTATTAACTGTTTTGGATTTTTGTTGCTCTTTTTTCTTCCCTTATTCTCTTGTTGTCTCCTCTTGTGGTTTGATGATTATCTGTAATGTTGTATTTGAGTTGATTTTTCTTGTTTGTTTGTGTATCAATTGTAGATTTTTGGTTTGCAGTTATCCTGAAGTTTTGATATAGGAGTCCATATATAAAGGAGATTGTTTTAAGTTGTTGGCTTCTTACTTGCACATGCATCTCCAGTGTCCTGCATTTATGCTCTCTTCTCACAATTTCTGGTTTTGGTAGCACAATTGTGCATGGATGATTTAGTATCTTTACTGTATGTATGCCTTTACTGGTGAGCCTTGTCATTTGTGATGTTTTGTTTCTGGTTGTGGCCTTTTCTCTTCTGCCTAGAGAAGCTCCTTTAGTATTTGTTGTAAAGCTGGTTTAGTGTTGCAGAAATCTCTCTGCTTCTGCTTATCTGTAAAGGTTTTGATATGTCCTTCAAATCAGAATGAGAGCCTTGCTGGGTAAAGTAATCTTGGTTGGAAGTTTTTTCCTTTCATCATATTAAGTATATCATGCCACTGCCTTCTGGCCTGCCAAGTTTCAGCTGAAAAATCTGCTGATAAGCTTATCTGGGTTCCCTTGTACGTTATTTGTTTCTTTCTCTAGATGCTTTCAATATTTTCTCTTTGTCTTTAATTTTGGTCATTTTGATTAATGTGTGTCTCGGGGTGTTCCTCCTTGGGTTTTTTTTTACATGGTACTCATTGTGCTTCCTGGATTTGAGTGAGTGGTTCCTTTCCCATGTTAGGGAAGTTTTCAGCCGCTATCTTTTCAAATACTTTTCCTGTCCCCTTCTCTCTCTCTTCTCCCTCTGACAATCCTATAATACAGATGTTGGTGCATTTAACATTATCCCAGAGTTCTCTGAGACTCTCCTCATTTCCTTTCAATCTTTCATCTCTTTTCTCTTCTGCATTAGTGATTTCCAATACTCTGTCCTCCACCTTGCTTATTCCTTCTCCTCCTCCTGTATTCTACTGTTGGCTGCTTCTAATGAATTTTTTATTTCAATTATTGTATTTTACATCTCTTCTTGCTTAATTTTTATATCTTGTATTTCTTTGCTCTGTGTTTCTTGTAAATTATCAGTCTTTGCATCCAGTTTATTTCCAATGTCTTGTATCATCTTCAGCACCAACAGTCTAAAGTCTTTTTCTGGGGGGCTGATAACCTCCTCATTTAGCTGTTTTCCTGAGTTTTTTTTCTTTTTCCCTTATTTGAATTATCATTTTCTGTCTTTTCATTTTTTATAGCTTTTTGGTGTGGTGACCTTTTTGCAGACAATAGATTTGTAGCCTCTCTTACTTCTGGTGTTTGCCTCCCCTGTGGCAGAAGTTTTATGGGGGGGGGCTTCCTGTATGCTTCCTGATGAAAGGAACTGGTGCCTGACCACTGGTATTTGGGGCTGATTCCTATCCCTCTGGTGGGTGGGGCTTTGTCTCTGGGTGAGATTAGAGGTGGCTGTGTGCCTGAGGGGTCTTTAGGAAGCCTGTTTACTGATGTATGGGGCTGTGATCCCCCCTGGATTATTATTCGGGCTGGGGCTTCTCAGCACTGATGGGAAGGGCCAGATTTTCCCAGAAATAGCTACCTCCAGAGAAATGCAGGCTGATGAATGTTCCCAAGAGCTGTGCTTCCAATGTCGTTTCCCCACAAAAAGTCACAATCACCCCTGTTTTCCCAGGAGATCATCCAAGAATTGCAGTCAGGTTCAACCTGGATTCCTATGGAGACTTTGATTTGCCCTGGGACCCAGTGCACGTGAAAGTCTGTGTGCACCTTTCAAGAATGGGTCTCCATTTTCCCCAGTCCTGTGGAGCTCCTACACACAAGCCCCACTGGCCTTCAATGCCAGATGCTCTGGGGGCTCTTTCTCCCTGTGCCAGATCCCCAGGTGTGGGGATTTGACATGGGGCTCAGGACTCTCAGTCCTGAAGGTGAGTGTCTGTGATACAGTTACTTCCCTGTCTGTGGGGCTTCCCACACAGGAGGTATGTGGTTGCTTATATTGCATAATCACCCCTCCTATCTCTTGATGTGGTGTCCTCTTTGTCTTCTGGAGTAGAATATCTTTTTGAAAGTTTCCAGTCTATTTGGTTGAAGGTTGCTTGGTATTTGGTTGTAATTTTGTTGATTTTATGAGAAAAGTTGAGCTCCAATCCTTCTATTCCACCATATTAATCCAATCTTGCAGTTTTTTTCTTGTCGATGATTTCTAGACTGATAGCATTTAGGTCAGACAAGATGCTTCATATTATTTAAATTTTCTTAAATTTACTGAATCTTGATTTATAAGCCAGAGTGTGATCTATCCTAGAGAATATTCTCTGTGCACTTGAGAAGAATGTGTATTCTTCTGCTTTCAGATGGAACATTTTATAATTATTCATTAGTCCTTCTGATCTAATGCCTCAAATAAGGCCTGTGTTTCCTTATTGATTTTCTGTATGGATGATCTATCTCTTGCTGAAAGTGGAATGTTAAATTTCCCCTCTATTATTGTGTTATTGTCTATTTCTCCTTTTATAGCTGTTGGCAGTTTTCCTATATATTAAAGTGCTCCTATGTTGGGTGCATATATATTTACAATTGTTATATCTTCTTGGATTGATCCTTTGATCATTATGCAATTTCCTTCCTTGTCCATTACAACTGTCTTTGTTTTAAAGTCTATTTTGTCCAATTTGAGTATTGCTACTCCAGCTTTCTTTTGATTTCCATTAGCATGGAATATCTTCTTCCAGCCTCTCACTTTCAGTTTTTAAGTGTCCCTAGAACTTAAGTGGGTCTTTTGTAGACAGCATATAAGTGGGTCTTGCTTTTATATCCATTCAGCCAATCTAAGTCTTTTGAGTATTTAGGTACATTTCCATTTAAGGTAATTATTGATATGTATGTTTTTATTGTCAATTTGTTAATTGTTTTGGATTTCTTTTTGTTGGCCTTTTTTCTTCCATTCTTCTCTTGTTCTCTTCTCTTGTTTTTTGATAACTATCTTTAGTGTTGTGTTTGGACTGCTTTTTTTAATTTATGTATGTGTCTATTGTAGATTTTTGGTGTGGTTACTATGACATTTTATTTTATAGGGTTGTTTTTATACAAGATTGCTTTAAGTTGTTGGTCTATTATTTGCAAAGGCATCTCCAGTATCCTGCATTTGTATCCTCCTCTTCTTAAGATTGCTGGGTTTTGTGTCATTTTTATGTATGGATGATTTCCTACCTTATGTTTGTCCTTACCGATGAACCGTCTCAGTTGTAATTTTCTTATTTCTAGTCGTGTTTTTTTCTTTTCCACCTAGAGAAGTTACTTTAGTATTTGTTGTAAAGCTGGTTTAGTACTGCTAAATTACATTTACTTGCATGTAAAGCTTTTGATTTCTTCTTCAAATCTGAATGAGAGCCTTGCTGGGTATTCTTGTTGCAGCTTTTCTTCTCCTTTCATCACTTTAAGTATATTGTGTCACTCCCTTCTGACCTAAAGAATTTCTGTTGAAAAATCAGCTGATAACTTTATCAGAGTTCCCTTGTATATTTGTTTCTTTTCCCTAGTGCCTTTAAATATTTTCTCTTTGTCTTTAATTTTGATCAGTTTGATTAATATGTATCTCAGGATGTTTCTCCTTGGGTTTATTCTATATGGTATTCATTGTGCTTCCTGGATTTGAGTGAGTGATTCCTTCACCATGTTAGGGAAGCTTTAGGCTATTATCTCTTCAAATATTTTCTCTAGCCCTTTCTCTCTCCCTTCTCCTGGCATCCCTACAATGCAAATGTTGGCACATTTAAAGTTGTCCCAGATTTCTCTTAAACTGTCCTCATTTCTTTTCATTCTTTTTTTTAATTCTACTCTGTGTTAGTGATTTTCATCAGTCTGTCTTCCACCTCACTTTTTCATTCTTCTGCCTACTATATTCTACCATTAATTCCCTATAGTGAATTTTTATTTTGTTACTGTGCTTTTCATCTCTGCTTGTTTAATCTTTAAATCCTCTATTCCTTTTTTAAATGTATCTTGAAGTATATTGATCTTTGCTTCTAGTTTTTTCTCAAGATCCTGGGTTGTCTTTACTATCATTACTCTAAAGTCTTTTTCATGGAGGTTGATTATCTCCAGTTCACTTAGCTGCTTTTCTGGGGTTTTGTCTTATTCCTTCATCTGTCTCATATTTCTCTGCCTTTTCAATTTGTATAGCTTTTGGTTTGGTCTCCTTTTGCAAGCTACAGGGTAGTAGCCTATCTTATTTCTGGTATCTCTCCCTTTGTGGGTGATGTTGACACCGGGTTTATGGCACGCATCCTGATGAGTGGGACTGGAGCCTCCCCACCTGTAGGTGGAGCTGAGTCTTGTCTCGCCACTGGGTGGGGCTTTGTCTCTGGGTGCAGTTAGAGGTTACTGTGTGCCTGGAAGGACTTTAGACAGCCTATTTACTGATGAGTGCGTCTATGTTCCAACCCTGTTTGTTGTTTGACCTGGGGTTTCTCAGCACTGATGGGTGGGGCCAGAGTTATCCAAAACGGCAGCCTCGAGGGGAGCTCATGTTAATGATTATTACCTTGGATCTCTGCCTCGAATTTCATACTGTGTGGTAATTTCTTCTAGTCTGGGCCAAACTAAGCTGATCTTGGTTTGTCCACTCAACTGGTGGATCAGTCATAGAGTCACTAGTCTAAGATGGCTTCTTCTGGGATGGCTTTCCTCATTATAGTTTCATCCTCCAGCAGGGTAATTCAGGATTGTTTGCATGATTGTCTCAAGATTCCAAAAAGGTATAAGGACACCTGCAAGGGCTCTAGAGGCTTACTCTCATAATTGGCATGCTGTATCCACTATGTGCTATTGGCCAAACTGACAAGGCCAATCCAGATTCAAGAAGTGGAGAAATAGAGCTCCTCACCATTTTGATGGGAGCAGTTACAAAGTCACATTGTAAGTAGAGTGTCACAGGGAGGGGAAGAAATCTAGCCATTTTCAAAGTCTATACATAATCTACCAGAGAACCAGGGTAACACAGTCTCCATATTATAACTGTACTATATTTACGTATTTCCACATTGCCTTCTTGATTAAGGTAGCAAGGGAAGAAAGAGAATGGAGAATTCAGCCTAAGTTTTTTAGTGTTTAAGTCTGGAAGTGACACTTGCCATGTCTCCCGACAGACCATGACCAACACTGGTCACATAGGCTCCACCTTATAGCCAGATGGTTCAAATGGTAAGTCAGTGGAGTATTTTGTCAGCTCTGATGTCTCTGCACAGTGAGAAATCTACAGAACTAAACTAACAAATCATGCACAATACTAGTGTCAGAATGGTAGACGGCCAGGTAAACCTAATTACATAGAGCAAATAGATGAAATCATGTCTAATGAAGGTATCAGAGGTTACATGAAATCCTTAAGGAATCCCTAGGGCTGGGCCCAAAGGAGTCAGAGTAAGAAAGTATAAAGTCCAAGTAGTTCAGCAACCAACAGATCAGAAACACCCTATTCAAACATTTTCAGAGTCTCCCTTAATCTTTTAATCTGCTCTAGAACTAAGTCAACCCAGGATACTAAGGCACTAGAGTCACAGGTAGGAATTGGTGTTCTAGAATCAAGTATTGAGAGGTGCTAAGTTCATAGACGAGTTCAGTGTGAAAAGAAGTAAACCCCAAGCAGTAAGGTTATCACCTTACAGAAGCAAAATGGAATAGGGAGCGAGGAGTAAGTCTGGGAACCAGCAAAATGAGATTTTATGAATGTCTTTAGCTTATCATTGAGGCCAGGAGCTGCGAGGAGGGATCAGAGCTCTTACTGTGCAATGTCTGGCTGTAGGGGTCAGATAAGGACCTAAACCAAGACACAGAATACTAGATGCTTGAGACTTCAAACCTAAGTCTCAGTCTCCTATTAAGGCTTGCTCCTATTCACCCATTTTAGCTTCCTTATTTCTCCTTTGCCCTTTGTAGCATCTTATCCCTACTAACTGCTTCCTCCAATTTCTTACACCTGAGATTTTAACTTTTGTGGCATCTTTACACTCCAAATATTTATGGCAAGAGGACAAGTTAAATTTTTAAGGTACAATGTCCAAAATATTAGTCACAGTTGATGAGATCTCCTTTGAGTTTCTACCTCAGATTCCTAAATGAGAATGTGGTTTATACCTCAGAGAAAGTACAATAGAGGCCAGCTAGGACAGAAATGTCTTCTGGGGAGACCTAATTCCCTCCTCCACAGGTGAAATTGCCTAGTGTCTTGCTATCAAAAGGAAGCAAAATGCATTGGTTTAAGCGCCATTCTGAGTTGAGTGAAAAATTGTGAGAACTGGAAGGAGAGCATTGTTTGATATGTTTTCCGTTGCCTTGCAGGTCAGTGGGACCATGTACAACACTGGGAGACACGTGTCCCTGCGCCTGGACAAAGAGCACTTGGTCAATATATCAGGAGGGCCCATGACGTACAGCCACCGGCTGGAGGAGATCCGGCTACACTTTGGGAGTGAGGATAGCCAAGGGTCGGAGCACCTCCTCAATGGACAAGCCTTCTCTGGGGAGGTATGTGGGGTATTAAAGTGTCATGGGTAAGTGCCAATTAATAAGATTTGATGTCTATTTATATCCAAGGTGGGATGACAGATGTAAATATTGCTCTTGGATCTATGAAATAAGAAAGACTATGCCTCTTTTCTCTGCAAATTGACATGGAAGTTTATAATAAGCTTCCAGTGTTTTCCAGGGAAGACCACGATGAAACTTGTTATTTCCTTGTGACACATTGGTGCAGCTCTCACCTGACTAATGCCCTAAAATATTAACAGAGCATTTTTTCAACCTTAAACCCTCACCTGACATGTACGTCTTCATTTTCACCTGTCTAGGCAATCAGCCTCCCACAGGTTGCATGTGATTACATAGATTCCATAATTCTCTCTTCTGGTAGAATAGGTCTTGTTTGCACAAAATATAGTTTATTGTGCAATAAATGTCAGGCAACTAAATAATTTGACTGAGTTTCTCCAGAGTGGAAAGGTCATCATATGCCACCATTCATGGTGATGTCACTGTGTGCCACCATCAAGCCATCAACCCAAATAGAACTCAGGCCATACCAGTGAGCCAATCCATGGCCTCAAATGTAGGACAAGAGCAGTTTAAATGGTTACCGCCTGTGTTATGACACTTGACCAGCAGGGTGTAGTTAATTTGATCTGTTTTACCTCCCTTGTACATAAGGATATTTATCAGCTAGGGGCCAGGTGTTCTTATATGCTAAATAGCCTTTAACTAGTTTTTGTTTAAGAGTCCTCAACTACTGATGTCAAGAAGGCTTCAAAATAACAGAAGTATATATCTTATTATTGACTTGGTCTTTTTAATATTTTTAAGCAAGATCGTGTTTAAAACTAGAATTATTTTTAATATAGTAAGGCCATACACTGAGAAAGAGATCTGCGAGCTTAATGAGTCCAGTATCCAGATATTAATGACTGTTCAAAATGTATCAACTGAGAACCTACCTAGGTACTCTGCTAGTTACCACAGATATAGAGGCAAATAAACAACAACAAAACTGCTACAACAGAGGAATTCAAAGAATGCTGTGTTCAACTCATTAAAGTATAGTGCCATGCTGTGCTGTAATGGGTTTGTACAAAGTGTACAAAGGCCCTGACCAACTCAAAGGAAGAAGAGATAAATTTTACTTGAAGAGTTCAGGATAAGCTTCACAGAGGAGGAACCCTTTAAACTAGGCTGAGAAGAAAGGTACAATGCAGAACCTGCATTTGTACCTCCTGCTTTTGTTGAAGAAAAGGGCCCAAGAATGGACTCTTGTCTAACTTTTGGAAATTTATTGTCCAAGGAGACACATGTTCTGATAAAGCTAAAAAAACTGTTGGGAAGGGGCAGAGTGAGGGAATCAGGAGAACTGCTCTGCCACGTGGCTCACAGCCTCAAGTTTTATGGGAACTGGGTCATCTTTCACATTGTCTCTGGCCAATGTTCTTGCTTGGTTCATACTTGGTCTGGCTCAAGGTCCTTCTTAGCGGCATACACATCTCAGCCAAGATGGATCCTTGCGCCAAGGATTCTGAGAGGATGGTTTTCTTCTCCCTCCTATTGGCCCCTCCCAAACCTCCCTGGTTAGTCTCTGGGGCAACACCATATTCCTTACCAGGGCCTCCTATTGTGAGACAGTTCATGCAAGGGGCTACTCTTGTGACCTGCCAAAGTGGGAAGTTTCAGTCAGTGGTTCTTTAACACTTTGATACACACTAACTGTATAACCTCCAGATGGTTACTTGACCTTCTAAGGCTGAGTTTTGACAACTCTCCAGGTTGCTTTGTGAATTACATGGGATTAACATTCCCCATTATCAGGGGCATCTACACTCCTCTCTGAGTGTGCTGTTTTGCTTCTAAACGGCTTTTCTGTGTGATTTCCCACATGTGTTATGCATATAATAATGAACTTTGTGCCTGTTTTAAAAAAAGAAAATTGGGCTTCCCTTTGTGGCACAGCTGAAACGAATCCATGAGGCTAGAAACCATGAGGTTGCGGGTTCGATACCTGACCTTGCTCAGTGGGTTACCCGGCATTGCCGTGAGCTGTGGTGTAGGTCACAGTCGCAGCTTGGATCTCACTTTGCTGTGGTGTAGGCCGGCGGCTACAGCTCTGATTTGACCCCCTAGCCTGGGAACCTCCATATGCCGCGGGTGCGGCCCTAAAGAGCAAAAAATAAAATTAAAAAATAAAAAATTTAAAAAGAAAATTAAGTGATATTAAAGCTATAAGGAACACTAGAAGCACTCAATAGTTGATAGACAACAAAAGTAAAGCAGGGAATGATAGACAGCAAAGGCATTGTGCATTGAGAAAGCTGCATATGGATTTCATCTGGGATCTATCAGTAACAGCTGCATGGAGGAGACAGTTGAGCAGGAATATGAATCTCCTTCCTGTATCTGTAGGAAAGAATGCTGTGAATGATTAGGGATGTCTGCCAAAGGGACATGGAAATGTAATGGGAAATTTCTAAAGAGTCGCAGACCCTGAACTAAAGTATAGCAGGGAACAGATGAAAGCTGGGCAACAACTCATGAATTGAGAATGACTGAGGACTGCCAGTGTGAATTAGAGACTATTCAAAATTAGATAAACTCTTTGTTTTTCAATGTTATTTTAGGATTTGTAATTATTTCCTTTGTTGACTGACTTATTTGCTGTTATGTCTTTGTTTTTCTCCCATACTGAACTATTAAATTCCAGTGCCTATCATAATATTGTCTCAGAATAAAAATGAATTTGTGAATGTATTTATTAATTAGATGAGTGAAAAAATACAGATGGATACTAGACCAAAATATTTATATTATAGAATTTCTTTAAATTGTTTGTTTCTTCAGCATGAATGAGTGTGCTTTGTAACTTGTACATAAATTAAAACTTTGGAGTAAATGAGGGCTTCCAAAATCCTTAAGGGAAACATATAAAAATTTGATCTCCATGTATTACATTTCCTAGACCTACCCCAGACCACAAGTACCAGATGTTCCAAAGAATCTACATTTTTAAAGGTCTCAGGAGAGTATGATGATTAGGTTCGTGAAGCACCCCCTCAATACTGCATTATTAAGTGTTCTCAGTGAAGAAAGCATTTAAACAGTTTCAAATCAGAATTAACTGGGAAACATTGTGAAAATATTTACATTTGAATCCTCCCAAAGCAGGTGAATTGGTCTCCAGAGGAGGGATCCAAGAATATGCATTTGTAAACATTTCTCCAGGAGATCACTATGTCAATTTCAGCTCAGGTTCTGCCTGAATTATCCAGTTTTCTAAACAAGGAGGACCTAATCAACAAAGTCATACTACACCAAAGTCTTAAAGGGGTCACTCAGGGTAATTTTTCCTTGGGAATGGCAAAGCTGGGGTGCTGTCTAGACTAATGGGATTTGGAGAACAGCTTCATAAGCAAAGTAGCCACACACACACCTACTGCTCCAAGGCAAGATTGAGCATCAGTCTCAGCACACCTTGCCCTGAGAAGACCGCATCAGATATATCACATTTCTTTCCGAGCCACTGGGTGTGACTGGTCTATAAACTGGTAGAAAAAAACAGAATAGTGAAAGCACCAAAACACATCATTGGAAAGAGTTGAATGGGTGTTGGCTTTTGAAATGCAGACGTACATACCTCAGAGATAATGAAAGCTTGGTTCCAGCACTGCAATAAAATGAATATTGCATTAAAGCAAGACACACAATATTTTTTTTACTTTCTCAGTGTATATAAAAGTTATGTTTACACTATACTGTAGTCTAATAAGTGTGCTACAGCAGTGTGTCTTTAAAAACAATGTGCATGCCTTAATGAAAAACATTTTAGCACTAAAAATTCTATCATCTGAGCCTTCAGTGAGCCATAGTAGTAACATCAAAGAATTGATCACAGATCACCATAATAAATATAATGATAATGAAAAAATTGAAATATTGTGAGAATTACCAAAATATGGCAGACACAAGGGAGAAAATGCTAATGGAAAAATGGCACTAATAGACATGCTCAATGCAGATCGCTGCAAACTTTCCATTTGTAAAAACCACAATATCTGCACAGTGCAATAAAGTGAAATAAAACTAGCTATGTTCGTATTTAAAAGGCCTTAGTGAGCAAGAAGTATTTGACATCATCTTTTATGTGGGATGAGAGGAAAACCTAGGGTCAATGGTTGGACGTTCTATGAAAATGGCATTCAGGTAAATATATGCTCTAACAATGAGAGCTATCCATCTATGGAATGAGTCTGCCTCTGAAAATAATGAACTCCCATCACTGGAATTATTAAGCATGGAATGAAATCTGAGGACTTCATAAAAGTGACTCATCCTAATGAGCTAGTGAGCTGTAGGCTTTCATGCACCTTCTAAAGCTGAAATTCTATCCAATCCAATTTATTCCCTTTTAGAAAATGTTTTCCAACAGGATTCTACTGAGGGTTAGTCCCAGTTAAAATAAATATATCTCTTGTAGGTTAACACTTTATATTTATTTTAAACTATTTGCAGAGCAACCTTTAGTCTCTATTTTTGGCTGTCCTCTGAGAGAACCCAAGCAGACACTTCTGCAACAAAGCGTGTGTTTATTTCATTGACAATGAATAATCACTTTGCCATCTGCCCCATCTATCATTGCTGATCGTGATAAGTCAATTAATGCCAGGCATTTTCCTTGGCACAGTGCAGCAGTCGTTATCCGAAGAGCTGTAGATTAATTGCAGTCTTGTCTAGTGAGGTTATTGTAATTGATGGTAATCATTTTCTTTGTTTTATAAAGCTGTGTGGATGTACGACACAGTCAGCAACTGTGTTTTTATAAAAATTATTCATGTCCTACACGAGAACTCCTGGATGCCTTGTTGGGGGTTGGTGATAAATGAGCATATTCAGAGATTCAAATGTCTCATTTTTTTAAGATGAGAAAATTAACTGTTTTTAATAAGTAAGCCCTTTAGCTTGCTAATCACGTCTAAGTGGTTAGATTAATGTCCAGTATAAAGTAGGCTATTTATGAAAGAAAAAATACATTAACCAAGCAAAAGATAATATTTGAAAAGAATCATGTCTATGGATTAAGTTGCAGTAGTGATTCTAAATAAAAAGAATATTTCTTATTTGGGGGAAATTGGAAATATTCATTTTAAAATGAAATTCCTTAATTAAGGGAGTTTCAGTTGTGACTCAGCGGGTCTTGCGCCAGACTAGTATCCATGAGGACGTGGATTTGCTCTCTGGCCTCACTCAGTGGGTTAAGGATCCAGTGTTGTTGTGAAGAGCAGTGTAGGTCACAGATGCAGTTTGGACCCTGCATTACTGTGGTTGTGGTAGAGGCCTGGCAGCTGCAGCTCAAATTCCATATCTAACCTGGAACTTCCATATGCCTCAGGAATTGCCCTAAAAAGCAAAAGGCAAAACAAAAAGAAAAACAAAAAACTTTCCTTTTTTTAAGGGAGAAGGGAGTACAGTGAGAATTTCATCATCTACTTCATGGGATACTTGTGGCGGGATACTTGTGGCCTGATCTTCCTATTCATTTCATCCACTCTTCACAGGGCTATTGTGCTTCTGTGTGCAGAGCTCCACAGCCCAGCTCCTGCCCAGAGAAGCACACAGTCTATTGAGGCTTATGTACATTTATGATGCAGTGTGATATCGGGTATATTTGAGGATTGTTCTGGAAAGGAAACTATGAAATAGCCTCTCAGGATTGTATTAAGGAAAGGATGGATGAAGAGCTCTGTGGCCTGACACAGTTGCTGCTCCCTACAAAGGTGGGGTAGGAATGCACCAACATTTCAAGTCTCAGCCTCTTGAATCTTTGATTCTGTTCAAACACACTTAAGGGAGTAAAGAGTCTATAGCTGTTGCTATGTAGATAAGATTTGTTTAATTAAAAGGGGGAATAAAAGTCCCATGTAAAATACATGTATTTTTTAGTGGCTCTGAATCAGAATAGGGAAAACAATTATCTCAGAGAAAACAACTGAGACTAAACAACTGAAAATGCAGGCCTTGTCCTCTTAAAGGAATCAATTAATTGCATCCTTGAGAGACTGCTTCCACCAAAGCAACACAAATTTGTAGGAATAAGCAAGTAACATCAAATTGTCCTGAAGTGTGCTAGGATATGAAAGTGCTGAGGAGCACATAACTGAGAATCAGGGCCCCCTTAGTCATTGAATGGCTCTAAGGGGAAGTACTCTGGAAATCTAATTAGCACTTTGTGGGATTCTGGGACTTCCTTAGAGATGCTCTCTTGGTAAAGTTGGAGATTTGGGGAGAAATGAGAACTGAGATGTTTAAAAATAAGAGATACATGACTAACACACAGAAGAACAACTTGAGTCTCACCTGAAAGTTCCCTCCATCTCCTTCTCCCTGCATCCAGCACAGCCTACCTGATTTTGCTTTCCAAGCCCCCTTCCCTCCTCCCAGAGTGTAAAGTGTTGCTGCCACCTTTTGACTTCCAAAGGATTCCATATATTGATCTATTACAAGCATCCACAAACTGTAGGCTGTGGGCCAAATGCAACTGAGGAGCTATGGATGGTTAACATTTTTAAAGGAAAGAAGAAGAAGAAGGAAGAGAGGGGAGGGAGAGGGAGAAAGGGAAGAAGAAGAGGTAGAAGGAGAAGGGGAAGGGGAAGAAGAATATGCAGCAGAGATCATATATGGCCTGCAAAGGGATAAATAATCTTGGTAATTCCCTCGATGACAGAGATTT